>JAURVB010005540.1:0-34624 GCA_033002965.1 Piper betle
AATGCATCGCCTTTTCCTTGTTGTCTCGTCCTCACGTGGATCTCCCAATCATTCATTGTCTTTGCCAGAGCAAAGTGTCTCCAAGCCATTGCCCTCAACTAGAGTCGTCGCCACCATCCATTAGCACCTTCTTAACGTCGCCACCAACACCACTCTAGGCCCCAACTAACCCACCCACCCAACACTTTCTCACTTTTGTTGTTAGCACGGGCTAGACCTTCCAACCACCCCCCCTTTGGCCTTTGTTGGGTTGGGACCGAGGCAGCAAAAACAAAACAATAAAAAAAAAAGAGGAAAATAGTCGAAAAAGGGATACATTTATTGGCATCCATGTTCGTCAATTATGGCTCCTAAACAAGGGGAGACTTCTAATCCTCCACAAGAAATAGAGGATAAGTTGGATTTTATTTTATAAGTATTGAAGGATTCAAACAATCACCATGAGAGTCATGAGACCCTTCTGAATGCTTCTGATCTACATTTGACAGAACTTACAAACTGTTTTGATCGATTTTTCAAAATGTAGATGGTTGGACAAGCTCCTCTTGCACCTTCTCTTGTTGCTAGTATGGTGTCAAATCAAGCCACAACAGCCGTAAAACCTCAAGTTGTTTCTCCTCAATCTTTGCCACCAGCTATTTTCTTGCCCATGCGTGCCTAATCCTCACGATCAGCAAGTTTTTAATCCATTTCTTCATGAAAGGAATTATATACAAGCCCCTCTAAACCATAGAAAACACTGACAAAGTAGAACTGAAGTTTGAACTTCCAGAATTTAAAGGTAATTATGGGACTAGTAAGGTTCTTGATTGGATTCAAATAGCAGAGCAAGCTCTTAGCAGTGTTGGAGTTCCTCCTCATGCTCATGTCGAGGTTGTCATGTCTTGACTTTGGCTGATGCAGCCGCTGTTTGGTGGAGAGATCCTTATGCATTCAATGTGAACACTTAGGTGAATTACAAATTACTGCGTAGAGTGATTTTCGTATGTAGTTGAAGAGGAAGTTCCTTCTTTATAAATGCAGGCAACAATTATTTGGCAGGTTAATTGCTATTCGACAAGGAACTCGGTCTGTTAGGGAGTATACTAAGGAGTTCCATTCATTGGTGGCTCTTTTTAAACTTAGTGAGAGCAATGATCAGCTTGTGACTCATTTTATTTTTCAAATGTGTCTGAAATTATACCTAAAGCTGAATTTTTTGAACCTCAATTGAATAGAGCTATTCAAAGACTTTTTTCAGATAACCTAGCATTTCGGCCTCCATTTAAATTCACTGATGATATGGTTACCACTGAGAAACATCAAAGATTTTCTCCGCCACTAGCACCACATGGAGCAAAGTCACAATATTCACCTTTTTCTCGTGGTTCATCTAGTTCTACAGGGCCTAATACAAATAAGTTGTGTTACAAATGTCGTAAGTGAGGTCACCTAATGATTGCCCAACAAAGCCTCAATTACTCACTCAAGGTGGAGTTTGTGTTGAGAATGAGAAAGATGATACTCTAGATGATCCTAATTGTGATGATACTACTTCAAAGTACTTTGAATGTTATCCTCAAGAGTATGATTTCTAGATTATGAAACTACAAACTCGAGGTCGAGTTTTTAGTAGGTGAGGGGATTGACAATGGACAATTCTTAATATTATTATATTTCCTAGTTATATTAAAAGTGTCTAATATAAGAGTTTCTAGTTAAATTAGTATTTGAGTCTTATAATAAGTTAGAGTTAATATTTATTTAGATTCTTATTTGGGTCATAATTAGTTGTTTCTTATCCAAGTTGGAGTCTTAGGTATTTTTCTAGTTCAAGTAGGATTATTATGTAATCTTCTATAAATACAAACATTGTAGGCTATTTGTCATATCCATCATTATGGAATACAAGAATTTTCTTTTGTTGTGTGCTATATTTTTGCTTTGTGCTGCTCCTTGCTCATCTTCTTTGTGATTTTGAGTAATATAGAGAAGAATGATCTTTGTGAACCGTTTACTCTAGTTATCTTGCATTTAAGTTGCATCAGAGGGCACATTGAAAAGGTCTTCTTTTAATTAATTAATTCTCCTTTATGAGTCATTATGAATTTGATATGTTGTGGACTAATAGCTAAAGGGTTTTGAAAAGAAATTATTAATCCCCTGACCCCTGAGTACTTCTGTTGAATTTTTTAACTTGCAGTCAGCATATTATCATTCTGGTGGTCTGAGGTTAAATCCAAATCTCTATGAGGATGGAAAGGTCTGCCTAAGTCTTCTGAATACATGGAACGGCAAGGGGACTGAAATGTGGGATCCATCATCATCCAGTATACTCCAAGTCTTGGTATCTATTCAGGGATTGGTGCTCAACCCTAAACCGTACTTTAATGAAGCTGGCTATGACAAGCAAGTTGGGACAGCTGAAGGAGAGAAGAATTCTTTGTCCTACAATGAGAATACCTTCTTACTTAGTTGCAGATCAATGTTATACATCATCCGCAAGCCTCCCAAGGTAAAGTACTTGTGTGTATTAGCCACAGAAAATGTACAACCAGACATAGCTTATGGGAAGATTCAATTGTTGAATGTGAAAAACAATAATAATAAAAAAAAATCCCTCATCTAGTTAAAACCGGACACCTCGTTTTTTCATAGTTTTGTGTTGTCAAAGCAATCAATGGGTCATTCGAATCCATTGACCAACTGTAGCCTAGCTGTTTTATATAAAGATGGATTTTGTTTTTTTCTTCTTTATTTTTTCGTAGGCTCGTAGAGATGGAATAATTAGGTTCTTTTCATGTCTATATGCAGAGGTCAAACTCCTGAAAGTACACAACTAGATTTCTATCTTGGGTCCTAATTATTTCTTTTTTTATGTGAATACATGTAGGATTTTGAAGACCTTGTGGAGCAGCATTTCAAGAATAGAGGGTACTACATTCTGAAAGCATGTGAACAATATATGAATGGTTGCGTGGTGGGAACACTCACAGAGGATGCGAGCAGAGGCAGCAAGAGTGATGAAGATTCGAATTCATCTGGATTTAAGCTGATGCTTGGCAAAATAATCCCGAGGCTGATAACTGCTTTAAAGGGGCTCGGAGTAGATTGCCACCAATTTGAACATCTCCTTATACGTTCATGATTTATCTTTCTATCTCCGATTCATGGTTAGTGCCCTGATCTTATACAGGGGCAGCAGATCTGCGAAAGAAACATGAAATGGAAGAGAGATAGCTAAAGCAATATATCCTCACTTTTAGCCGGGGATAGTTTTGCTGCATCTTTTATTATGAAATCATTCTTTGAGAACATGATTTTTCGTCTGGGAAAATCATACTTTCTTTTCAATGACTTGAACTTGAACATTGAACGCTGTTGTCTGGCACAACCCATTTGTCAAATATGTGCCTGTATTTAATATATAACCGAGATGGGAAAAAGAAGGGGAAAGCATTTTATTGGGTGTTCTTGTACAAACTCATATGCTTTAGTTATATAAGTTTCTTGCTTTGGGGAAAAAATAAAAACATTGTTCTATCAGCATATTCTTTGCCAGAGCAATATTTTGCCAGCCAACATTTTCTTCTAAAGAAAAACATGAAAGACCACAGATGTAAATTGAATTTCTTTTATCAGGCTCTAATATTGATGATTATGCATAAATTATCGAAATAGAGAAGCACAAAACACATCCAAGATAACGCTCTTAAGATCAATCGTGCAAGAAGCACTTACTGTTCGACCATCCACATCTAGGCCTTTCATGGTTTTTCGCATCTACTCCTTCGTTCCATAATAGCTAATCATATGATGCTACCAATGATTACAATGAAATAATCATTGAATATGCTGAAATAATCGCAGTATAAATCAGAAGTCATTCATGATACAACACTAAGATCAATCCAACATAACAAGCACATATGTTCAAACACCCACATTTAGGCCTCCCATGTTTTTCACATCTACTCATTTGCTCCTTAATTTTAAATGAAAATGATGCTCCGGATGTATACGCTGAAATAACCGCAATAGATTTCATGACGCATACTCACTATAATACACATTATTATCATTCAAGCATCACAAGCACATAAAGTTCAACCATCTACATTTAGGCCTTTCATGTTTTCCCATCTATCCATTTGTTCCATAATTTCTAATCACTATGATGCTATGGATGAATGATATATACAGATATAATCGCAATAGAATGCAATGTGCATACTCACTATAACACACACTCATAAGAACAATCATGCATAACAAGCACATAATGTTCAAGTTTCAAACATCTACATTTAGGCCTTTCATGTTTTCCACAACTACTCCTAGTTCCATACCCTAGTTTCCGCAGAGACTCAACCACATACAATGCCCAACAATACACCAATCAAAGTATGAGCAAATCACAATCTTTCATGTTTTCTTTTCACATCTACTCCTTTGTTACTTAAGTTTGAATCATATGATGCTATCAATGATTTTGCTGAAATAATCGCTATATAAACCACCACACAACACTATAAGATCATTCAAGCATAACAAAAAACATAATGTTCAACCTTCTAGAGGCCTTTCATGTTTTCCACATATGCTCATTTGTTCATAAGCTCAAATTATTATGATGTTCTGGATGAATATACGGAAATAGTTGCAAAAGAATGCTTGATGCATACTATAATATACTCTAAGATCATTCAAACAAAACCAGGACACAATGCTCAACTCTCTACATTTAAGCCTTTCATGTTCTCCAAATACATTCCTATTTCCATACCCTAGTTCCTGCACAGACTCAATCATGCAAGTAAACCAAATCCAATTTTCATCTAAAACAAGCTCTCAGTATATCACAAAACACCTTCCGATGCCATTCAACCACAATTAAAACTTCATACTAACAGCAAACAAAACACTACTGAGACAATTCTATTGATTCAAAAGTTAAGTATTATAGTCAGATCATTCCATAACCATCAAATCCTGGCACTCTAAGATCATTCGAGTATAGCAAGCACATAATGTTCAAGCATCTACATTTAGGCCTTTCATGATTTCCACATCTACTCCTAGTTCCATTCACCAGTTCGTGCAGAGACTCAATCAAACCAACCACGTCCAATTTTAACAATGCAGCCAATCAACAACATCATTAGCACATCACAAGCACCTTCCAATGCCATTCGACCATAATCAAAATGTCAAACTAACAGTAAACAACACATAACTAGGAACAATTCTATTGATTCCAAAAAACAGTCGAGTATTGTCGTCAGCTCATTCCATAACCATCAAATCCTTCAAAAACAGGATATCACACAAGTAGACGACTTTTTTCTTTTTGTTTTTACTTCCGCTAAAAGCTCGATCAAAAAAGATAAGGAAAACAGTTGATTCAATTTCAACCAGAACTGAACACTCATAGATGGCTCTTGAAGATGTTCCGCCGGGCCAAAAACCTCGCCACCGCCGGCGTGAGCGCAACGGTGATGGGCACCCGCACCGGGAACAGCGCCTTGTTGCAAATCACAGCCAGCGCCAGAGCCCCGCCGGCGGACGCCGCCCGCTCCGCCGTCCGGTTCCTCGGCGACCGCCCCTCCTCCCCGACCTGACCTTGCCCTTGCTCGCCGCCGGTGCCGGCCTCTTCGGGAGACGGGGAAGAGAGGCCGACGCGGTGGAAGAGGGAGTCAACGTCGACGTTGTTGCGGATGGCGACGTAGAGGCCGGAGATGGAGGCGGTGGAGACGGTGAAGTGGACCCCGAGGGCCACCTTGCCGTACTTCTTCAGCAGCTCTCGGATGCGGCCCCCGGCCATGAAAGGTCGAAAGATCGAAGCTTTTTCGCCGCCGGCGAGATGGGAACGGAGCTTCGACGGCAGGCGGCGGCGGCGGCGGGGATGGATGGAGAAGGACGAAGAGACGAGAAAGTTTGTGTTAATTAGTGGTAATTAAGCTGCTTTTGCCACGAGTAATAATTTTAAGTTGGGTTTATTATTGTTATTATTATTATTATTTATTTTTTTAACTTTTTAAAAAATAATATTATATAATTATAAATCATAAGGGCAATGACCAAATTTAATAAATTAATTATTTTTTAACAATATTACATTCATTCTTTTATAAGCAAAACCCACTATGCACGAATCGGCCGATTCCATACGGAATCGGCCGATTTAAATCGGATCGACATCGCGCCGATCCGATTTCGGGGCCGACTCGGTCGGCCCCAAATCGGCCTCGGAATCGGCCGAGTTCGGCCGATTCCGACCGATTTAACTCGGAATCGGAATCGGCAGATTTAAATCGGAATTGGCTTTTTATGAAATTACTAAAATACCCTATGTATGATTGTTATTAAATTATTTAAGCATGGGTAAAATAGTAATTTAGATTTTAAAAACCTAAAATCAAACCCGCTCCCCCCACGCCGCCGCCGCTCGTCTGCTCGCCGCCGCCCCGTTTTCACCCTCCGCCGTGCTCCCCGACTCCAGGCTCGCCACCGACCGGGCTACCGACCTCGCCGCCGACCTCGCAACGTCGCCGCCGAAGTGTGGCCGGACCGAATCGGGCTGTGACGCACGAATCGCCGCCGACTCGCCGCTGACCGGGCAGGCGGCGGCGGGGGTAAAGAGTGGCATTCTCGTAATTAAAAGTTGACTCGAGTCTAACTCGAGCCAAAATAATAATTAATTCTAAATAATTTTAAAAAATCTTAAAAAATATTTAAAAATATCATAAATTATAATACACAGAATAATATCAAAATAACATCAATACCCAATTTTAATATATTTATATTATAAATTGTCAAATTATTATATATGACCGATTAAATTAATTTGGACCGATTCAAATGAAACGATTCTTGGCCGATTTAGACCGATTCTGATTCCGATTCTGACCCCTGGAAAACCGATTCCGATTCCGATTCCGATTCCGATTCATGCAACCATGAGCAAAACTACTATTTATACTTCAGAAATTCACTTTAAAAATTCACATTATCAGCATTAAAATTATAATAACTCCATATGTCATAAAAAAAATTTAGTGATCTTAAGAGAAAAAATATTGAGTTGAGTTTAGTCAAGGTAGGTGATCGTATGCTATTAGACAAACTCAAATCTAGTCCTAAATTAATTTGTTTTATTTTATTTCCCAATGTAAACGAGCTTGAAAACAGAAAAAAAAACTAACTAAAAAGCTATATTACAGAGGACTATCAAGCTTGTATATGCCTGGACCGGTTCTAGCCATTGGAAGAACAGTAACTAATCTCCAGCAACGACTCCTTGAGTTGATCAGCTTGCACAACTTCACTCTCATCTCTTTTCTGAAGAATCAATGAACATGGTAAGCTTCATATTATAATCAGAAAATTGCACAAAGTGATCTAAATTGTAGAATTAGCAATAGAAGTAAAAATTCAATAACGTAAATCTTTGTTCTACTGAATTGATCTGCTACCTCTACTGTTAAAACATACAGAACCAGGCCTTCAAAGGTGGTCAAGTTGGTGTTTGTCACTTCCAAATCCAAGGCACTCATGGATTCCATCAGTCTCACAAACCCCCTTGGCCTGTGTTCGCATAAGATCTTCAAACAATACTCTTGCCCCCCAAGTGAGCTTATTTCAACTTGTGGCTGCAATTTCATAATTTACAAAATGCATTAATCAACATGAATCATAAACCCATTTGCTAGCTAGAACAAATGAAATCTAAATAAATTTTGCCATTATAAATTGGTCTCACCTCCATGTGATGATCTTTGTTCTCGGTACTGCAATAAGGGCCCCCACTTTGTTTTGAAGAATTTGCATATTTATTTGCAGCACATTTGGCTACATGATTTTTGTTGCCATTTTTCTCTTGTGCTGTTTCTTCAAGCTCATCCTGCAAGTTCTTTTGTTCTTGTTCCAGTTCTTCTATGTATTGAACTGCATCTGTAAGTGTGGAAGCTTTGTCCATCTTCATAAATTCCACATCACAAAGAAATCCATGAAAATTTTGAAGATAAACTGTGTGCCTGTATATGAATAGGTTGCAGATGAATACCTTACTGATATTTGGTACAAGGGACCTCAATTGGAGTATCCTGTCATTGAGCTTCTTTCGTCTCCTCCTCTCTGTAAAAATATTTTTTGCTCTATTTCTTGATGTCTTGCCGGACTCTTCGTTGTCGCCGTCCGACTTGCCGGCGCAGCCATGTTCACTAGTCTCCTCATAATCCTCTGGAAAGCCAGAAACATTGCAGGTTTTTATCAGGAGGGAACCATCACGACCTTGAATGTTTCCCATGAATTCAATCTGTGATTTGAAAGATGTCTGATGATGCAAGTACTGTTGATTCCACATTGAAAGTGGCTCATTGTAGATTGCCCGGTCTGGTTGGAAGTGGTCGCCGGACTTTAGAGAGAGGCCATATGGTCGGAGAATCTGCTTACCTTCTTGGTGCTCCCATGGCAGGTTCATGTTACACTGTGCCATGACAAGCTCTACAAACTCTTCATCTTCTTCTACCTATCATAATCTAACATCTCAATCGGTTCACAATAAATATGCAAAATTGCAGAACATGATCTAAATCAAATATAACTGAACTTTTGTCCTTGATTACGTTCTAATACATAAAGCAAGCAAACAAAGAGTAGTACTATTTTGACTCGGTGCATGTCAGTTGCAAAGGACAGAATCTCTGTTTGTTAGGAGACATGGAAGAATTAGTCAAGAAATGAGAAAGAGAGATGAAGCTTACATGCTTACTGACAAATAGCTCCAGCAAGCCTCCTGCAACTGGGATGAGTACCATGGTTGTTACTATTTCCTGCATCAAACCAAGCAAATTGCTCTGAGTTTTTTATTTTCTATACCACAATCCAATAATGATAAAATGGACAGTAGAGGGTGAAACATGAACTGCTCACTTCTGAATGATCCATATCTGACATGCTGGGGAGGTATATCCATCTGGGCTTGCTTGATAATAGAGCCTGTGTGTGGTTCCTGCTTTGAAAATTTGTCACAATTTTGTTCATAAACTTCAATAATTTCTTCCAAAGAAAAGAGGGTTTCGTACCCAGATTCCATGGGCATAAAGGATGGTAGTTTTTCAAGTGCTTCACATGCTTTTGTTCTTTGATGCTCAAACACCATGTCTCTGCAGGGAAGAAGCGAATTGACGGGGAAGAACTGCATCCCTGATGATATTTGATCACCTTTACCTCCACCACAACAGCATCCAAGGAACTCAATGGAACTGATTATTGACTTGGGGCTCAGTACTTCAAGCAACAATGAACTAAAGAACTTGCTCGATATGAATTAGTACAAAGATATGCATACCTCTCATCTTCATTCACACCCCAAAACACACAATAATCCCAGCATTTCTCTCCCAGTAGAGGTCTCAATCTCTCCATCAAGCTCCTCAGGGCCCTCATGCTTAGATTAAAAAATGGTGTGTAATTTTGCAAGTCTGAAGTTTGAGTGACCTCTGTACTTCAAAAGAGATGAAGACTTTAGACCTCACAGATGGACTTATATAGAACATCATGCCCTTTGATACAAAGACACAATGATAAGCACATAAAATCTTCCAGAGCAAGAAGGAAAGTTAAGTCTTCTCGAGTTAAGATGAATGGAGGAAACAATAACAAAGTTGTTATTAGAGATGTTAGGAGTAGGTGAAGTGCAACAGATGTGTGATTGAATTGGATTGGACAGTTTTATTTGTGGTTGATGCCATTGCCATTGAAAATTGTTTCTAACAAACCGTTCATATAGAGAGAGAGAGAGAGCAAGATGCAGAGTAAATGAAGTAAGTGAAGGAGATTTTGTTTGTGTCATGGACTTGTGTTGTTGAGTGTGAATGGAAAGGAGAGAATTTGTTGCAGGACATGAGCCAAAGGACCATGTAAGATAATTGGGAAGTGTCCTTCATGGTTGATGTCACTCTCTGCAACAATGGACCACTTGATAATGGTAAAGCATATACAAAACTTTTCAGCTACTACTCACCACAAATCACTTTCTTTCTATTGTTATGTGGTTGAATTCATCCATTCCTAAGGCTTAGTAAGCGAGGCACTCGGATACCCTAATCACTTTACTTAATGTAAAGAATAATTTCACGCCCTCGAAGAGAAATAGCCGATTAATCTTTATGAGTTTTTGTAAGGTAATAATTGGTAATTTAGCTAAACGAGCCCCTTAATTGTTCGCTCGCGCATCTATCATAGTACGAATTAGCCCATAATTTACATTCATTCATATAATTGAAGGTTAACAATAATGCGAAAATTGAAATAAAATGACATAGAATCACCATAAAAATTCGGATATTCGGTCCAATTGGCATCCCTAGCTAGGTAAGTTCACAACCACTCCGCATGGCACACCTCAAGAAATTCAGGATATGAGGAAGCATAGTGGGCAGCAAATGGGCCCCCATGAGCATCACTTGTACAAGTATGTGAGCTGTAAAGCGCATTTGCTAACAAAGCCCATGTGATCGATTGCCCAATCTGGGCCCACTTGCCTCTCCCCAACCATGAAATTCCCGCCAAATTTTATATTGACAAAATAAATCGGCCGATTTCGATCAGATCTCCACCCTATTTCTATGTCAGAAGTTGCTCAAGTTCAGCTCCGAAAAATCAAGGTATAATCATAAATCCACCAATTTTGTTACCCGAGTTGGTACTGGCTTGTCGGACAAATCGGATCGCGTACAAAAATCAATCTCGGTGCGACCAATTCTCCTCCTTTTTGTAACTAAATGATAAACTTTTATGTCGTATGTACTCTTCTTCACCACGCTACATTTTTTTTGCTTATAAAACTATGATATGTTTTGTCCAGCCCTCATTCTAAATTAATAGGACCACAAGCACTCTAAATTAGGGTTGTGAGGATGATATAATGAGGTGGGCCCTCGTCATGATCAAATCACCACAATGTCCACATCTTTTGGTAGGTTTTGTCTGTGGGCTTATTGTCCTCAACTTCAAACTAGGATAATGTGGGCCTGGGCCTGCAGTAGCAGCACATGGCTAGGCCCACATTGGGTTGGGTCAGGACCACCGGGCAGCCCGAATGGGCCCACACTCAATTTCGAGTCACAATGTCCATTGATGAGGACAAAGAAAATGACCGAATTTGAAGAGAAGACATAATAAATGTGTTAAAATAGAGACTGTCTGGAAATTGATGTTTCTGGTGATTGTAGCGAATTCAAAGAGAGAATGGATAGAGACCAAGAAAAAGCTCAATTTTTTTGGAGTCTTTGACAAACAACACAAATTCATCATATAAGAGCGGTGATAGTTGTTAACACAGTACATCATATACAGCCCTCAAATCCAATTTATATGGCAATTAGCAAAAATAAATTACAAAATAATTTTAATCTTGACCTACCAACATATTCTATTTGGTAGCAACCAACCATAACCCTCTACCAAAACTTTTGAACTTTTTATCTTTTCTTGAAAGAAGCTTATGAAGGCACACAAGGCACCTGGCCATTCATGGAGGAGGAGTGAGAATGTGTCTAACATTATATCTACCCCATTCATAAAGCAGAACACCCAATCTTTCACCGAACAGGATAGATTGAGTTGCAGGGGAAAGCCATTATTGTTGCACGTTCCATGTCTGGTCCTTCCATGGATGAAAAAATTATTACTTCGGATTTCATTGAACCACTTACAGCAGGTGCAGCAATAAACAAAGGAGGATTAAATAGATGATCATGACACAGAAGGTTGGAGAAGAAAGAATCCCTTGGCTTTTTTTTAATGTCATACACAGTGACCGAGTAAAGATAAGATGATGATAAAAAGCTGGTTTAAAAAAGAAAAAAGAAAAAAAGCAATAGACAAAGAAGTAGAGCTGTAGAAACTGTCAATGCCAAGTTCATACACAACACAGAAACTGTCAATGCCAAGTTCATACACTACCAAGAAGTAAAAAAAATGCTACGTAGCACAAACAGCTCACTAACAATACACAAAATGTAAATGAGATGAACAAAGGAACTGTTTTTTTCATCAAATTCATTGCATGTTTGTTGGTGAAGAAGTACTCTCAAGCAGCTTGCTACATCATCATCTTCTTCTTCTTCTCAGTTGGAGGGGTTGCTGCGGAAGGAGCCAAGCGCCTTGATGGCCGCCGCCCTCAGAATGTACTGGTGGTACGCCGCCGCCGCCAGAGCTCCCACAAACGGCCCAACCCAGAAAATCCACTGCGAAAAACATCACAAAACCAGAGCTTCCTCCATTGGCACAACCTCTTAATTTCTTATATTGAAGAAGAGGAAGAAAATAGAGTTAATAACATACATGGTCATCCCAGGCCTTGTCGTTGTTGAAGATGACAGCAGCGCCAAAGCTCCTCGCCGGGTTGATACCAGTCCCGGTGATGGGGATGGTGGCGAGATGCACCATGAACACCGCAAACCCAATAGGCAAGGGCGCCAACACCTTCAAAAATGAAAGAAGAACAAGAGCAGCAGCACTGTTTAAACATCTGCCAGAAACAAAAAAACCAAAAAGATGAAGGAAGAAGGAGAGAAAGGTGGGGGGTGTGAGTGTGCATGCGTACAGGGACATGGGAGTCGCGGGCGGAGCGTTTGGGGTCGGTGGCGGAGAAGACGGTGTAGACGAGGACGAAGGTGCCTATGATCTCGGCGCCGAGGGCGACGCCGTTGCTGTAGCCGGAGTTGACAACGTTGGCGCCGCCACCGTTGCGGTTGTAGGGGTTCTTCATGAAGGCCTTGACGAGGCCGACGCCGGCGATGGCGCCCAGGCACTGCGCCACCATGTACCCCAGCGCCCGGATCAGCGACACCTTCCTCGCCAGGAACAGCCCGAACGTCACCGCCGGGTTGATGTGCCCCCCTGCAACACCACAAACACCCCCCTCACCATGCTTAGCCAAGTTTGCATCTTTCCTCCATTTCTTTTCATGAAACAAACAAGTTTTTGCATGAACTCTCGTTTTTTTATTTCTTATGGTGTTGATCTATAAAGAAGAGGGAGAGCTAAGAAAATACTTGTTAAGAAGATATTATCACGCAAACAACGAAGCCAAAGTGTTAAGAAAATGTTAGCAAGACAACATTTTTTATGGTGTTGATCTACTGAGAAGAAGGAGCTTCTGTTTAGAAAATGGCAGAAAACAAGCAAAACCCAGAAAGAAAGCTAAGAGCATTTCTTTTAAGCCAAAAATTACAAAACAAGTAGGAGTAGAGTAGAAGAAAAGGATCTGAGAACCAATACTATCAACTTCATGGCTACCAACAAAATTTTAAAAAAAATAAACACCTCTTTGCGCTAAGGTCAGAGAGCATCAAACAACGAGAAACAAGCAAGGTTATTAGACACTTTCTATCAGCTCAGCAAAGGAGAACATAGCTGATAAGTAGCATACCAGAGATGCCGGCGGTGCAGTAGACGAGGATGAAGATCATGCCACCAAAGGCCCAGGCAATACCGAGGAGGCCAACGGAGTTGCAGGGGTCGGTCTTCTTGACGCCGATGACAGTGGCCACGCTCACGTACAAGAAGAGCAGGGTGGCGATGAACTCGGCGATGAGTGCTCGGTAGAAGGACCAGAGCTTGAGCTCCGCCGTGTCCAGCAGCGGCGCCGGCGGCGGGTCCTCGTAGTCCTTCCCATGGTGGTGCCCTTCTCCCTCCGACACCTCCTTCGACATCTTCCAACACCTTTCGAACTACAAGAGCTAGAGAGCTTGAGCAAGCGGCTGTATACAGAGGTTGGAGAACCTGGGAGGGGGATTTATGGATCAGGTGGAGGGGTATTTTGGGAATGCTGGCTTTGGGAGAACTGTGGGCCCGGGGAGAAAACTATTGACTGACGTCCATTTCCGGACGCAAAGAATTAACCGCTGGTTTGGACTCTGTTTGATTAGGGGTGGGAATTTAATTAGAATGTTAATTATTGAATTAATTTTTTTATTATGAAATAAAAGGTAAATAAAAAGGGACAATGTTAATTCATTGCCGTCGTTATTTGTTTATTCTAAAAAAGATTAGGATCGGCGGGGCGTTCTACTTGTTTGAGAGATTTTTTATATTAAAAATAGTGGCTTTATTTTTTCAGTCATCTTAAACTCCGATAAGTAGAAAATGAAGATAATAACAAGTCATTATTATGTTTTACATATTATTAAATAATTATTAGAAAATAACTAGTTAATAAAAAATGAGAATTTAATTCATGCTAAGAATATATTTTATTTTTTAACATAATTAATATGCAATTATTTACGTGGTAAAAGCTGGGCTGACTGTCTTCAACCTATTATCTTTTGAAAAAAGAAACTATAATTCAGAAACACCAATTTGCTCATGTATGACAGTCCCTCTAAAACATTCAACAAAATGAAATGCATATTTTAGTTATTCATCATTATAATTACAATAAATATAGATTTGCTCCATTAACATTTGTACTTTTTAATTATCATTGTTCGAAATGAGCTTGATCAGCTACTATCACCAGAAAGGAAGCTGGTTCTGGAGGGAGGGTAAAACGGGGAATGTAAGATTTTGGAGGGTTCCTGCAAAATGTCGGTCGAGCTGGCGACGTCCGACTCACGGCGCTTCGGACAGACCAACGGCTATATTTTGGGCACCGTCCATGGCCCACGTCCGAGCTGTCTAATTCCCATGTGCTATGCTCTAGCTACCAAACAACGGCCAATTCCCTTCCGTTACGGGACCAAAATAATAATAATTATTATTATAATAATTAAATATTTAAAAAAGTAAAAATAATACGAGTTTGAGTAATTTGGATTTAAATTTGAATCATTTAGGTGATCAAATGCTTGAATTGTGGAGTTCAACGAAAAACGGCTATTCGAACAATAAAAATAAACTATACACACTTTTTTTAAAAAAACTTATTCAATTAAAATCTTGAGCCAAAATTTTATATACTCTGATAAATTATATGAGGTGACGTGAATATATAACCTAATTTTTGTTTTCAATTTTAATATCATCTTAAGTAAATATATTGTTTTTTATATATTCGATTATTTGGAGGTGGGGGGGGGTTAACTTGAGACTAGAGAGCATGTACGAAAGGTTATGTCAAAATAAGTAATATTCGATAAATTCACATGTGAATGTGTCTAAAAAAACTACACATATATGCACAATTTGTCTAAAATAAATGTGGCTTCAACCACTTTTAAAGTTTTGGTTCTATGGACTCAATGTAAAATATCCGATATATGCATGGATTCTTGAATTATTTTTTTATTAAATTTTATTTTTCAAATATATTATAATTGACATTACTCAAAATATGATAGATCTCTTGAACACTTAATCCTTCACATTCATATATATAGCAATTGCAAAATGAATTTTTAATCTTAAATTTTAATTTGAGTCCTCCAATTATAAAGACAACCAAGATTGATTATTTTAAAAAATAATCAAAGAAACCAACCCCCCTCCCCCTAATGGCATCAAAGGCAATTGTGCCCACAACGACGAGATCCGGCCACCAGAGGCCAGATTAGATTTGGCCACCATTGGCCGCACCTGACATCCCTCAATTAGATCTCTAATTTGACCAGCAGCGGTTAGATTTAATTGGCCCACTTTGACAAAAATCAGGGAGTCACTGATACTCAAATAAGGATAGTGGCATTTTTGTCAAAAAAAAAGATACCCAATAAGTTTCGACCAAGGCCGACTGTGCCTACCAGGAAACAAGCCACCATCAATATCAAAAAAAAATTTTATCCATGTAATTAAATAGCCCAAATTAACTTAAGCAAAAAAAATTAACCCCCGTAAACTTTATATATATATACACAGTCAAATACGGACGGTTTGTCATCTTGCTCTCCGTTTAAAGAGCCAAGACTCACACGTGTTGTCCAGGCTGGCATGTGTCCCACAACAGCTCTGCCTTCGTTATCTGGGAAGGACTCCTCAGACCCTCACCTTCACACGTCACCAACCTATCCCCATCCGCAACGTGTCCCACGCACTGGAACCTTCTAACCTTTATTTTAAAAAAATTGAAAAAAAAATCCTAAAAGGTGAAATATGCTTTTTTTTAATAGGTTAGTGGCCCTCTTTGTAAAATTTATGTATGACCAAAATACTCTTCTAATTCTAGGCTGTTAAGTGAACGTCTATCGCCCAATGGTGGGGGTAATTAAGTCTTTTCGCTTCTTAAGTGTAATTTAGAAGTGTTTGACGATTGATTAGAGCTAAAGATGCATTCATTCCAAGGGGGAAGGAGGCTTACTGCTTACCTACCGGTTCAACCTTGAACCTGGACCTGAATAGTTTGAGATTGAACCAGACTCTGTCGGTCTAATTATTTAGGGTTCGATATCGATCACATGCCCCTTTTTTAAAGAAAACTAATAATTTTTATTAAATTAATTAATCAATTCTATTTTTCTCTTTGGCCCAATACCCATTTAAACCAACAATATATATATATATATATATATATATATATCCTTTTGTCAATCACAATCTAAAATATAAATATATACAAGTAAACCATGACGAGCCGGTCCGGGAATAGACAAATAATTAATTGACCACACCTTGGGCTGCTTAAAAGGATTGGGGTTCCAAAGTTTGGGTAAGAGTGTAGAGGGCAGCATGCTTGTCCAACACTAAGATTCCATTATGAGTTCCACAATTACCAACAACATCCTAATTATTCTTCTGGCAATTATTTTGGCAAAGAAAAATAATTATGCGACAATGACGTAGGATTTCACAAGCAAGTGATGATAGACCTGATTATTCTTAATCAATTCATTGCCCACATCACAATGTAAAAATTTTAAAGGCGTGTGTAGTTTCCTTTGCCTTCCACTCCCATCTTGTCTATCATAACTTCCCCCTCTTCTAATTAATCAGATGTTATATGGCATAAATATTTATAGATTGGCTCATTTTAACCTCGAGTCCTTTTTAAAGTACCCTTGCACGGTAACCCAGTTAATAATTTTAAAAAAATTAACACAAGTAAGTGAGAAATCAAATTAGCATTAGGGCATTCACATCAGGATATTCTATCTTATTTGGTTTGTTATCATCTTTTAGTGATGAAGAGGCCTCAAATTTATTTTCCGCATACCATGAGGGACGATAAGATCGCCCTTCATTATCATCAATCAAAAGTCTTCTTCGTATATTTGTGCAAAAGAAAAAAAACATTTTATTTAAGTTTAAATAACGTGATTAAGCTTTGTTTAGTGGAGCATTTGCCCACCATTTGTACTAATAATATGATTAGAATATGGATAAGAAACAACCAAACATAAGCTATCAATCATTGACAACCAGAAGGTACCTTGAGCTGGCTGCTACCAAACTTTGACTCACACCCAGAAAAGTAATCAGATAAGCTTTTTATGAATACTATATATATGGCCGTACATTACACTTAGCAAAACAGCACAGCAAAATTCCCTCTGACATAGCTGGTTAAGCTTGGACAATGTTGGGTAACCAGAGCTGTTCTTTATTGAGCCATGTGAAATGAGGCAGCCAATCTGGTTGTAGAGATGGAATTATCAAGTCTGATTGTGTTGTGAATTGGGAGCCATGTGAGAACCATTATACAAAGTGTTTATAAAAGCTTCTATTGCAGCACTGCTAGTATTTGCAGTGGGAAGATGCCTGTGGGCGTTTGTACTTTGGGGTTTGGGGTCCGATGCTCGTCTTTGGACATGAGAAAGTGCTTTGGACATATTGATGAAGTTCAATCATGGCAGACCACTTGACTTACACAGTAAAACCCAGTTATATGTCTGAAGCTTCCTGCAAATATTTCAGCTCTGAGGAAAGATTTGTCATGTCTACTACTAATTTGACTTTACTTATCCTTGGTTGTAATTCTCTTTCTCAGCCATAGCAGAAGCCCGTAAAAAAGCATTTGACATTAAGCAGTAGCTTAAAGCACACACAAAAGCAAATAGTAATCTGGAGTTGACAAATTAGAAACATGTAACCTCATGAGAGAGAAAAAGAAAAGCTTAAACTTTTTACTTTATGCAATATCATCAAGAATGGACATCACTTACATCCAGAACCCTAAAGGAACCAGCTTTCTGTTCTCTCTTAGTAAGTAATCCCTTCATTTCACATTATCCTAATAGCTATAATGATTGTGCACCTTTCACTACTTGATTAGGAGGGAGGGAGGTTAATTGACGGAAATAATTTCCGTGCAAGAGCTATTGCTACTCTTCCTTCTTTTTTTTCCTAAATACATACGATAATCAATTCTCTTTTTAGTAAGTGTTTCAGCGAACCAGTTATAGTTGGCTCAAACCACCACAATTAGTGGCATTTTTAAAAATAGCTGTAACAATTAGTTAAACTCCTTTAATTATGATAATTTATACGCACGATAAGAGAGAACTGCTATGGCATATTTGATGTAATATTTGACACAACAAATCCAATTCCCTACAAATAGTATTATTACTAAACCTAAACAGTGTTAAGTGGGATTTGGGTGCCCCATTGGGAGTCTTGGCTCTATCTGTAAAAGCGTTACGTGTAAAATGTAAAATGTTATTTGTTAAACCAAACAAATTCATGTTGTCCTAACTCCTAATAATATGTTGCACAGCTTGGCGGGCCGTTGGCCAATTATAGACGAACCAGATGAGAAATTTGTCTCTACACCTCCAAGCCCAGCCCACCATAATTCAAATGGCTGTCCATTAACGAAATCTGCTTCTTCAGTTCAACTCATTTCTACACCTTCTCTCAGTCACAAGAAGCATAAGCCGGGAACGCCATCATTCTAAGAGAGAAGAGAACCAAAAATCTGTGAGATATTTATGCAAATTATGACTTTTAGGGAGAATGAAGGTCATGACAAAACTAGCCGCGAACAAGAATTATGAGTAACGACCGGCCAAATGGCTGGAGAACTTGTTTGTAGAGAGCAGCAGTTCACATGTATGTCACCGAGACAAGTTTCTCCGTCACTCTCCAAAGTTCCAAACTTCAATCCAATCAAGGTAAACTTGACAAGGCATAATAATATATCTTTAGGCAAAGTTTAAAGATTGAAAAATATTGGAGGCATCCAGAACAAGGCTGGATTATTATCGGTAATCGGTGCATCGAAGTATTCATACGTTTCTCGCGTAAGAAAATGTTTTATGTTTGAAGAACGGGAAACGATGAAAATGAAAATATACAATCTGATTAGAGGTATTCTTATGCACCCAAGGTTATATTTACAATTTACAATTGCAAATCAGAAACCAGGAAAAACAAAAATTAAGTAATTGCTTTAAGACTTGTTTATATCCAAGATGGGCGTGTTGGGTGTTCGCCATTCATTGGGTTTTATTACATGCAGAGTATGAAGCCAGTTGAAGCAAAGGCTGAAGGACTTGGACGAACGGTGAAATGCATTCACTCGAAAATATATTTTATAATGGAATTTTGTTCTCTAAATGTCTCGTTTTAGTGGAAGCATTTAACAAGGATAAATTGAACGTTGACCTTAAAGAAATATTTTTATTTTCTACATCAGCTTGTGTTTTTCGTCTGTATTTATTTTTATTACAATAAGTCTGTTACCTTGTCTATGCTTTTTTGCCTTTTAAATGAAATTATCTTGTTTGAAAATAAGTGAAAAACAAAAGAAGACTTTTATATCAGACTCATAGCTAGTGTTGTTTCCAATGACATATATGACTTAAACATTTGTAAGAGTTTGTAATTACGATGGCACGTACCTTCCCTCTTTTAAAGAGTCACTGGGCATGTCACATTGGTTACAGCAAAGTAAAGCATACTGCTACGTATTGAGTGTGTTAAATTTTCATCCCATTTTGAAGACAATTTTTCATTCACTAAGCAAAGCCTGTTTCTACTCGTTACACTTATAAAACCTTCACCCCTGTATTATGTTAATTAAATATTAAATATAAATATTATGTTTCCGATTTTGTCACGGATGTTTGAGCCGAGGCATTCGTCGGTCGACTCCGGAGCGGACCGGTCGTGTGGGTCCCACCAAGGGCATTGTAGTAATACCACTCCCAACGATCCCATTTCGTAAATACCTCAACTTTCTGTGGTATAACGAGCATTTCACCACCCCCTCCCGGAATAACTGAATACAACCGGCCGAAGGGGGGCGACGCTCCCTCTCCCGCGCCACCACCTCCACCTTTGGTCGATCCACCGATCGAAGGCGCCGATCACATCCTCCGATCCTTCTCCCCCGCAATGCGCTCTCAAAATCGAGCTCCGCATCTTTGATTCTCGCCCCGTCTCGGCGGCTCCGACTTTTCCGGAGCCTTTCGCGGTTTTCGCGGCGCCGGGAGGTGGCGGGTTCGTCCGATGGCGACGGGGGAGGTGATCCGGTGGCGCCCGGCAGTCCCCGGCCCAATGCAAGCGGCGGCGGGGAGGGGGAGGGTGTCGATGGTGGGGCGCCGGCGCCGGTGCCGGCGGCGAGCCCTGCGAGCCCGGTGAAGAGGCCTGCTTGGAACAAGCCGGAGAATGGGGCGGCGGAGGTGGGGCCGGTGATGGGCGGCGCCGTGGCCTGGCCGGCGCTGTCCGAGGTCGCCGCCCCCCGACAGTCCCTCAAGTCGGCCGCCTCCGATGCTCCTTGTACTGTAGCTTCTCAGGTTCAATTTTTCTCTCTTTTACACACTTCTTTAGCGGTAAGTTTAATCGATTGATTCTACATTTGCATTTTTATAAAAGTTGTTTCCTTGTCCTGGCAGTAAATTTTGTTCTAGCTCTCAGTTTGGATGAAATTTTGTTTATTTGAGTAGCGAAAAGATTTTGTTCAGTGCAGGTGAAATTCTTTTTATTATGTAGTGATTATAATCTTGTTTTGTTTGGTGAGAAGTCTTATTTATTATTATACAGCGAAAAGATTATGTTTTGCTAGTGAATGTGGTTGTCTTAACAAATTGCAAATGATGGTACTTGTATCAGGGGCCTGTAATTGCTGCATCTTCACCTAAATCAGTTAGCAAGTATAATGCAAACTATAATTCGACCCAAAATGTCAACTTTCCTGTCCGGCATAAATCGAAGCGTTGGGACAGAGGGGCTGCCAATGGTGGTATTGTGCCAGTGTCCTCTCGAGCTGAAAACCAATCCGATACGGGTAAGCAGGAATCCTTGAGCAATGAACCATCACTTCGAGAAGCTTTCCTAAATAGGGGCGGGGGCATTGGTAATCATCAGCCTCATGGTTCATATAGGAGAGGCAACAATGGCTCTCATTCACGTGGTGGTAGTGGTCACTATAAAAATAGTCATGGAAATCAGCATGATCGGGTCCGTGGAAGACAGGAGTGGAACTTTCCCCAAAACTTTAGTAGAAGGAATGTCCACTTGCAGCGGCAGCAATCAAGGCCTATGGGAAGGAATTTTATGAGACCCACTCCTTTGCCCCCATATTTCACTCCTGCAGGATATTTTGTGAATCCACTAGGCATGCCTGGTACTTGTGTTTTGTTTGTTGTATATGATATTTGATGATGATATAATACACTTAAGTGACAGTTTTGAATGCTTTCAGACATTTCTCCCATATATTATGTGCATGGTCCACCTCCAGAAGCTCTTGGAGGTGTTACTTTTCTGCCTCATCCCAACAGGCCAGGTTTTTTTCCCCCTGTTCTGGATCCTGGCGTCAGATTTAGGTTGATGAAGCAGATAGAATACTACTTTAGGTACTAATTTTGCCGCGTATATTATTGGCCATAGTTAATGTTGCCTCTACATTGACTAATCCTGGTTATTTTTCTATACTTTGCAGTGTTGAAAATTTAATTACGGATGAATTCTTGCGCCTTAATATGGATGAGGAGGGTTGGGTACCAATCTCTTTGATTGCTGGTTTCAATAAAGTATGCTTTAACTAGTGATTTTTAATCTTATGTAAAATGATTTGTCCAGTGTCCAATTTACTTTATTAAGTGGAAATGGGTATTTGTGAGTTTCGTTTCTTTGTTTATTTTTTTTCTCCATCTTTTTTTTTTTTTAAAAACTCTTTGGGTGAGGATTGTTTTTAGAATATATTTTCTCACTGTTGGCAAGTTGCTTGACCAAAACACTGCACCTAAAAATTATAAGTTGAACAAGCATATGCTTTTTATTGGATCTTCAAAATTTCTTTGTTGTTATTGGTTTGGTAGTTGAAAGCTAACTTTGTAGGAATTTGATTTTTGAAATTTGACCCCTTTCATTTTCATTGTCGCTGCTGGTAAAAGATGTTTGTGGTTGTGATGTTAGTGTATTGTTTGATCTTTTATTCTGCAATTGTTATCTGGGCAAGCATATTAGTGGCAGAGCATTAGCTTTTTTTCACTGTCGAAAGGAATGATTAGCATTTCTCTTTCTTCTTGTGAAAAATTTTGTTTGTTCTCAAATCTTAGTGATTTTAGAGGCTCACAAGATGCTTAATAGCTTACTTTTATGGATTGTTGACACTTTAAAAATAATTAGTTTGTCAAAATTTCCAAATAGCATTAGCTTCCCATTTTTATTGGCTTCATTTTTCATCGTACTTGGATTGGTTAAAAGCTTTTTTGCAGTTTGATGATTTTGTGCAGTCTTATCCGAACTCAATTTTTGCAGCAAGGACGAGATGTAGCTTGGATGTTCTTTACCATATTGTTATATGTGTTTACTTAATAATGCAACTTGGCGTAGTACTTAAAACATTTATTTGCGATGTTTGCTTGTGGACTGTTCTTTCATAATTATAGATGATCTTGACCTGGTCTTATCTTTTCTTGTTCATTTGAAACCTATTAAGTATTCCTGCAAGATCATTGGTCCATGTTCTAGTGAATTATTTTACATACTGAAGATGGAAATTTCAGGTTAAAGAGATCACCACCGACATACCCTTTATTTTGGACACCCTACAAACATCAACTGAGGTTGAGGTGCAGGTAACAAGTTCAGAAACATAATACTAATGTGAACTTTTGACTCTTTTAGTTTCTGTTATTCTCTACTATTTAGTTTTACTTTCAATTTGAAGTTTTATTGGATTTTTATGGGTTACTGCATTTAACTGCTAATTACTTTTGCATGTGATCAAGATATGCCATCATGGAGTCTGCCCTAGTATTTATTGTTTTAAGCTATGCTTAGTAAATGCCTACGAGGATATTAAACTTGAAAAATGGAAATAAAAACTGCTTAAATGGCCAGATAAAGAAACTGTTGTGTGGCCTTTATGACACGTAAAAATAGGCTTGATTTGGCGATAAAAAAATATTGCCAATGTTGGCAAAAAACTGGCCCGTTTCAAGCCTAGTTTTTACAAGTAGCCAAATAAACTTGAGCTCTTTTAAACTGGCACCAGTTGTGAATAAATTTGAGTCAGATTTGACTAAGCTAGGCTACATGTGGTGGGGAAGCCCACTAGCATGAGTAAAACATTGAGCAGAAAAAAATAATTACATTATTTTCTTCCATTAATTTTCTTTATGCCCTTATTTCCATATGCCATTATGTAATTGGCCGGAAGTTTCAAATGGCAAACATGTAAATGTTTTAGTTTGTCATATGAGCGTTGGTATTTTGCATGGCATGGTGAGATATGTAGCATATCTCTTCATTATTGAACCATACCGTATGATAGATGTTAATCAATGATACACATGAACTTTATCAAAAAAGAAATGATACACATGGAAGGCCTCCATGGAATAGTTAAATATACAATTAGTTTAGGTTTGATTTTTTTTAATTTTATGAATAAGATTTTAATTTGTTGTTCTCTTTTCCAGGGAGACAAAGTGAGGAAACGCTATGATTGGAAGAGTTGGCTAATTCCTAGAGACATAGTTCCTTCTGCACTGTGCTCAATATCTCCTGCTGGATCAAACTATGATAACTTGGCGACCAAGTTCAACGGTGTTGCACTGGGTGAAACTGACAACATTACTAAAAATATACGGGAAGAGTTAACAAATACAAAAGCTGGCGAATTACCTAGTAGAACGTCTTTGGGAGAAAGTAGTCATTCTGTTCCCAACAATCAAGGGGCAAGCCAAGGTTCAGCTCAAGCTTGCTAGTGATGATTCTGGAATACCAGCAAACAAAAACAAAACTAACTATTGGTGAGGCACATTCTTTTGGAATATCAAGTCTTTTGGTGAGAGAAGAAGTTCTGGCTAACGGCTGAAGAAGCGGTTGTATGAGTAAAGGGCTGATGTGATGCCTACTTGAGCACAAGAACTACGTGGAAGGTATTCTGGTGGATGCGAGAAGTGTAAGCAGATAAGAAAAATGTTGAAATGAAGAGCCATTTTTTATACAACGGAATAGGAGTTGATAAAGCAAAAGAAACTTTACTATTTATGAGCTAACTTTGAATGGACGGAATATGGATAGTTGGACTTGGCTTGTGGTTGTTGGTTCTCATGACATTGCTTTGCTTCATCCCTATATGGTCCAGGGATCAAATTGAGGATATTCTTGACAACCCTCTGATACTGTGTTCTCATCATTTATTTGTGAACACCATTGTTCTGTGGGTTCTGTCCTTTTTACACGGGGATCAGATCAAAAGTGGAGTTGCTTGCCGGTGCCTCCATTGATCTTTTTATGGATTCTTTGCATATCTCTCACATATTTTTATACTTTAATAATTCTCATGATGCATTTTTCTTCGAGACATGCATGAAGGTTTAATGGCATAAACTCCCTCGCTGAAAGGCATGCATGCATTTTTCTTTTTATATATATTTAAAAACAAAAACATTTGGTAGAAAGATGGCAAGTAGAAATACTGCTATGGAGTTTGTTTGATACAATTTTAAGGGATGTGTTTTGAATATTGGCTCGAAGTTTGTTGTTACCTTTGGCTTGGTTATTTGTAATCCGAATGCAGTATATGGTTTTGTTGCACACTATGATTACTAGGTGGAATCTTATTATACCCCATGATTTATGTAATTTAGTCATTACCCTTTCGACTCGTCTTTCTAAGTACATCTACATTACTACATATGTCCGCCTTCGGAGAATTAGTCGAGGGCAAGAGCAAACGGTAGTTGTAAGGGCTATTAGAAATTGCCCTAACCATATCTTTCTTGATTATTAATAACCATTCTTTCGCAGTCATGAAAAGGAGAGATAATTAGGGCGAGATTAATGTTATTTGCATTAGCTGTAATGGTGTGCTTAGTGCTTAAAGTGAAGCCTACAATTCACTAACCATAAAATTCTCCTTAAAATTAGATGCTAGAGGTGGATTGCTTCTTGTAGCAATCTGCTAATGCTTTGTCAATAATGTCATGCACCCTTTGCAAATAACACGAGAACGTAAAACCATTTAGTACTCTAACATCATAACGTCCAAACGAGAAGGCATTAGGAGTATGTGTGCTGTCACTTACTAATTACACGATTGATCATTACTGCCTCAACATGATTGTCACCTGCTCTGCACACTCATCGGATTAGTTTGATCAAAACAAGAGTGACCCAACAAGCAAATGGATCAATAAGCTCATGTTCTCAGTTGGCGAGTAGGGAGTCTAACAAGTGATGCGAAACAAGATCACACGAGAGATAATATTTCTCGAATATTATCACAACTAATCCTGCCTCTTTGTGAAATTTTTATGGAATTTTTGATTGATTGGTCGACTCTGCAAATGCTCTCACAGAAAATATATATTGGCAAATGAGCTGTGTACAGAATCTGCAGCATGAGGTCAAATAAAGCTAAAAAATTCGTCAATGCCACTCTTTGAGATTCTTGTTAATCCATTCTCCACTCCACAACTTTTTTATCAAATATCATTCCAACATTTAGAAAAGTTGTGTCAGAAGAATTTTCCCTGCTGCCCTCCATGCACCAGCGTCATACAAACTGAGTTTTCTGCTGCATTTGTGTTCTTTCCTTGAATCCCTCCTGGGTTCATAATGGGGGACCTTCCCTCCTCCAAGAGATGGCAAAGGAAAAATTTTAATTCGTTTTCACTTTAAATTATACTGAACTAAATCTAATGAAATGTTATGGATTGTTCATATCAATTATAACCACTTAGCGCTGCATGAATTCAAAGTAAAAAAATAAGTAGAAACGAAAAAAGAAGAAGAAGACGACGAGCAATAAAATGAAAAAGCTTTGCGCACACCAAATATACTACTGAGTACAGAAACCAATCAAAATTTTGCAGATTACCATTTTTCCTTTCTTCCAACCTCAGATTGTGCTTCACTAGAGAGACCATCACTCTCCTTAGCGCAGCCCTGTCACTTCCCACCTATCCCGTCGCTATGCAGGCAAGGGATGAGTGCACCAATCTCTTCTCCCCCTCTTCTCCAATCCCACCTCCAAGAAGCAGAACCATGGAAGACATATGGAAGGACATAGGCCTCTCAGGCCTTGAAGACCGGCTCTCCACAAGAGCTTCCAAATTGGGAGGCATTAATGGGAGCGATAGATCGAGCAGGGCCTTCCTTCAAGAGTTTCTTGCAAGGCCTTTTGGAGAGGACAAAGACCAAGACCATCTTGGTGGTTCTGATCATGGCAGCTCTCTCAGGCATAGGGGTGACCACCTCTCACTACCTGCCACAGCTCTACGTTTGAGCTCTACTCCTGATAGGCTACCCCTTCTTCATGGTAGAATTGAGCGAAGGGAAGCTTCCTTGAGTGACCCTTTTGAGGCCATTAACTCCGCTCTTTCCAGGAAGAGGATCATGGAAGCTTCAACAGACATCTCCGGCGATCGAAGGCACCAACGAATGATGAAGAACAGGGAGTCTGCAGCAAGATCAAGAGCAAGGAAGCAGGTTTTTTCAATCTCCGCCCCTTCAATATGCTAAGTATATACTATCGAATTATCATAATCATCACCTTCATCATCTACACCTTATTCCGACTAGATCATATGCTAATAAAAAATTGAGGGATCACATTTGAATGGATGGCATAAATATCGATTCTCCGGGTGTTGTCCTGGAAATATGTATGTTATGCCTACCTTAATCCAACTAGTCTTAAATTTTGGTATGCTTTCTCATTTAAATAGATGCTACAAATGTTTCTGCTCCAAAATCTTATCAAGCATGTTAGTATTAATGGCATATGTGTGTTCTCCATGATCAGGCCTACACAAATGAGCTGGAAATGGAAGTGGCTCATTTGATGGAGGAGAATGCAAGGCTGAGAAAGAAGCTGCTGCAACAAGAGGTACCAAACTAGAAACTGAGATGTTCTTTTTCTACAATGAGCCTTGATATGATAGAAAACAGATCAAGATTGCATTTTTGACATTGAATTCGTCATGGCAGTTATGTGCAGCTGCTACTGCTACTGCACAAGCACCCACCCAGCGTGGCCTTTCCAGATCTTCGACATCCCCATTCTAGCCAGAAAGTCCCCAAGAAAAATATGAGTAACAAATCCATCAGAAGTTCCAGTCTGAGAAATCTAGTGAACAGTAATGAAGACATGGAGCCCTGTCTTCTGTGGCTCATGACAAGAACTTGTAAATATTTGGAAGAGAGCGATTTGGTAAGCCTTTCTTGGGTAATTTTGCATTTTAGGTATAGTATGTACATACGTAGATCTGTGTGTGGTCAAGCTTTCATGTTTTACTATAGTACTGCTTTTTGCTTTCTATATTATGCCTAGGAGATCAAGAACTACTCCTGTGTGCTTCTTGCTTGTCCAATTTTCATAAGAAAGACAGGAGTTCAACCCCAATATGAGATACCTGAGAATTAATCTTAGCAAATATAAACAGTAGTCAAACTGTAGCCTTTCTATCCTCCCTAGGTGATGGTATATATATATATATATAATAAGCAAATGTCACTTAGAAAGAGAACAATTGGCGACTTTCTTCTTCTCTTGCCTCTTACTTTCTTCTTCTCTTGCCTCTTATATGTGTGAATAAATGGGTGTAGAGGAGTTTCCATGTTTTGGTAACTTAATGCACTTTTCTCTTTTTGTGTGTCGTCCAACATGAACATGAAGTGGGGAAGGAGGAATAACCTGTTCATTCTTGCTTCGCTATATTAAGCTTGTGCAGGATTGGGCATCAATAAACTTGTGATCGTCAGTATTGTCGTTTACTGCCTGTATATGTGATCATCATACATTCTACGCGACCTTGGAGAAAAAAATCTCAAACTATACCATGTAAACACTTGAAAAGATAACACATGTACGGATTGTAAACTATATCATGTAAACTGTTTCGTTGTCTCAAACATGAACACAAAGTGGAGAGGAAAGAGCATAGCTTTCCTTGCTTTAGAGTTGGCCTATTTATACAGGGCAAAGATGGGACACCAACGCGTCAGTGCGGGCTATTGGCATTTTACCTTCCAGCTTGTTTGATCTCCACTTCCACCGTTGCCTTTTATTTTGCCTGCTTGTTTTGTTCGCCTGATCATCCTTTTTTACGGATCTGCGGTGACCTCCTTCTTGCTCTTTGTGGTTGGCGTACCTCCACGCAGCAGCTTGTTTGTTACTTCGTCATCTTTTAGCACTGCCACTGAACTGTCCAAGACAAAAGGAAAACAGCTGGGTTCCCTATGAATCTAGCTTTGGGAGAATGGTCGTTCTCTTCTCTCCTCCCATCAGATGGGGATTAGTTCAGAGAACAGTGTCTGAAAAAGACTATGCTGGGTGCTCGCGGGAGTGCAGTCTTAAGATGTGCAGTTGCCTGGTATGGTGGCCTGATACAGTAGCTCACCAGCCGTTTTGTTCCTTAGCCTCTGGACAAGAGGCTCAAAGCTCGTCTTCTTATTTCCCCAAGAAAATAGTGAGTTTGATCTTTGGGGAATTTGGGTGCTTGGATCTAATCTAATAACTTAATTAGAGGTCAAATGAGGCCCCAGATATTAACACAGAAGATTAGATCCAAGTTCAGAAAATGTTCTCTTTTCAACTAGATGAAAGAGTCAAAATCATTAGTCGAGGATTAATCACAACACAGCTAAAATGTATAGTTTTAACTTCGCAGGATGAAAAGAGCTACAACAGGATGAGAATTAATAACGACACGGCTACAATGTATAGTCGAAGCAGTTAATTAAAACACCAGACCAAGAAAACCAATCCTATTAACGCAACTTGTTTCGCAACAGTAACATGCCTTCAGCAAAGCTACAAATCATCTTCAGACAGAAGATCTTGATCATCACGATATATGCTCTCGGCTATCTGCCACACCTGAAATATATTGTCTTCCGTAACACTGGCTACAGTCCATGGCTCGTTTCTGTTCCACGAGAAGTCGGATATTTTCGCTGTGTGACCACCGTGAACAAATAACAATTCAGGAGGCCCATCGTCAGCATCCTCTGGAGTCTGCTCATCACCAATCCTGTGATGGCAAAAGACGAATCGAGAATTTAACTTCGATTCAAAAGCAAATGAATCTGACATTGTTTTTGGGAAGCCCGACTAAAATGTTGACCAAAAAAACAAATTATGCTTAAATGCAAGCATCCAAAAAATATCTTTAGATAGAAACAGAAATTTCGTGATTACATCCACATCACAATTAGGTTAGGACCTAGGTACTCCAAGGGCACAGTCCAGCTAAATAGGCATATCAATTATTTCCCATCTTAAAATGGTAACAATTACCATTAACTTCATTTACATGTGTGAATCTGCTATAAAAAATTCACATTTGAAAGGCTAAATATGTTCTCTTGGGTCGGGACTTTTAAGAAGACTTAATCCTGCAGATGTAAAAAGCATTCACCTATTCAGATCCCAAACCATGATCCTTCGATCCAAACCAGACGAAGCCAATGCAGTCTCCTGCTTTGGACTCCATTCAACTTGCAACACTTCATCTCTGCAGAAAACAAAAAGGCAGTCAGCAGAAAAGTTCTTTGGGCAGCAAAAGACTAGCTACATAAAACAGAAAGGTGTAACAGCTGCAACAAATCAGTGCTCATAAAACAAATGATGTATCTACGCTAAGGAAACCCAGGAAAAAAAATCAGGCATTCAATTGTATTGAAACACAGCAGCCTATAGTAAAGTAATTCAAACATAAAGAAATTGTAGAAGAGCAAGATAACATTGCTATTACAAGCACTGGTTGCTTTCTCATAATAATGATCCTGAGACAGCTTATATCTTTCAGAGGGAAGAACTTGCCAATGACAACCAGGACAAAGACTTACGTGTGGCTACAAAAACTATGCAGCGGCACTGACAGCTTTCGTGAAATCAAACATATTGACTGTTGTATCTGAAGATCCAGTGACCAACGCCCAATCATTGAATGGGCTGAAAGACAAACTGTTCACCTGCATCCATAAAAACTAAAAATCATACACTTCATCAACAATAAAACATGGAGTTTTTAAAAAGTATAGTTTTAGTAATGAAAAAATATTTTACAAATGTAGGATATACTTCATGAACAAAAATTAGATGTAAATGTAATCAAAACCATTGCATGATGCTAATGACTTCATCAAAAATAGCAACCATACAATAGCAAACAACAAATAATGCCACAACCATGAAGAGTAAGGAATACGAAAATAAACATATGAAGCAAAATATATCATCTAAAAAGTGAGTCAAAAATTTCTGAAGGATTTGAGTTCTCATTTTTGTTAAGAATAAAACAAAAGAAAACTAGTAAGTTAATCATTTTGAGATATCAAAAGCAAAACAGCAGTAACAGAATTCTCACATTTTTCTATGAGCAGTAACGGAATGCTGAGGCTTCTTCAAATCAGAAGAGCGCATGTCCCAAATCATCAACAGTCGATCATCCCCCACAGAACCAAACAAATTTTCATTTTTAATGTGCCAAGCAACATCTTCAACAACATCTGTATGTGCCTAATCCATAGGAAAGCTATGATGTTTTATCAAGGCAGAAATTACTTCCCGATAGGTAAGAAAATCACGAATTCAATCCACTAACTCACTTGAAATGTCTCCATGGCTCCCATCACCTTATTCAAAGATCCTGCATTAATGTCCCACAAGCAGATCATTGAATCATCAGATCCACTCAGCAGATACCCACCTCTAAATGGACTCCATGACAAGCCATAACCCTCTTTGGTGTGTCCCTCAAGCTTCAAGTCCGGATTGCAGATGCAATCCCATCTTGTGCTTGGGCTGACTGCTACAATCAAAAACATAAACATCTACGCCGCAAGTCTTCGTTGCAACAACTGACGGATTTTGGGGCATGTGGCGCGCCTTATTTACCTCTCCATCATGAGGGATCATCTGAGTTATCAACACCTACCGAAACAAGAGAACTAATGATAAATCACTAGCACATTATCTTTTAGCTCTTGTGTCTTTAGCAAGAGCAGTAAAGAAGAAAATGACAATGATGCTTACACTTTCATTTGTTTACCCATTTCCCAAAACTGACAAATAATATAACTCATCGTCATGCGTAAATAAGCACAAGTTCGTTTCATTCTCATGTACAAACCAGAGAAAGATCAACTAAAATTCTTCACCAATTTATCGATAATACCTTCAACCAAGAACAAAGGAGCAACTAACAAGTCATAATAAAAATAAGCAAAGCTTGCTCATAATTGATATTTAAAAACCTAACTCTGTTCTGTTAGCTTAAATTTGATATCACATAGCATCGACAAGCAAACTAGCCAAGCTCAAAATTGAATATTGTACAAGTGCCGCTTGTTTGATGATATAATTAATGCGGAAGACATCAGTAAATGTTGTAGCGGTTCCAACCAAAAGACGTTCTCTAAAAATTGCATTTTTTTAAAACCAGTTACTCGGCCTATAAACACAACATCAACCTCATGGTTTGTGCATAAACCACATCAGAACGAATCCTCAATAATCCCATCAAACCCCACACAATGCAATCGAAACACAAACGAATCCCTAATCAGCACCACATCAAACACCACCCAATGAAATGAAAAAAGAAAAAAGAATGACATCTATCGGGCCGGCAGAAACCTGGGGAATGGAAGGCTCGTCGTCGGCGGAGTAAAGAGGGGCGGCGACGGCGGCGAGCATGAGGAAGTTGGGGGCGCCGCCGGAGGTGTGAGTGCCGAGGAGGAGGCTGTGGAGGGCGAAGGGGGGCGCGGGATCGGGCGGGTGGGGCAGCCACTCGACGGTGAGGGAAGGCCACTCGAGGGGGTGGGGAGATGACGAGGTCGTAGAGGAAGGGGCTGTTCTTCTTCCACACATCGAACTCCTCCTCTGCCGCCGTTCCTCCTCCTCCGCCGCCGCCATCTACGCCGCCGGGAGGGTTTCGCTTCTCCGCCAAAGTTAGGGACATGGAGGGAGTTGCAATTGCACAATTTCATAAAATATTCCCAGCGGGTCCCACTTTGTAGGGTCCCAGCGCTAATATAAGCCGGATTAAAGGGGTTCGGTGATTAAATGGTTCAGTGCGATCGAAAAGCCTTTGTCATGTAAAAAAATAGTATAATAAAAATAAAATATTATAAATAAATAATAATATATACAGAATTTTATCGGCTTTAGAATTTAATATGAAATTAATTTATAGTGGTTTTACAAATTACTCAAATTATAATAAATTTTGTCCCTCTTAAAATAAATTCACTTTTAATAGTCTTTGATTACAATAGCTAGCTCTTCCCTTGTAGTGATAGTTCATGGAACTCTTGGTATGGTTGCAAAACTCTATTATGCCAAAGCAATTAAGGACTTATGTAATTAAACAAAATAACTTCAATGAAATAGCAACATCCATAGGACTTCGTTTTCAAACAACACAAACAAACAGTTCCGACCCAATCAGGCCCAAGGCAGTAAACGGTCCAAGGGCACCGACTCGGCGGAGGTTGGCGGCCGTGGAGGTGTTGTGGAGGTTGGGCCGTAGCCGAGGAGGCTGGGGACGGCACGGCGACGACTTGGCAGAGGCGACAACTTGGCACAACGACAACTTGGCACCCCGACCTTTCGTCGGCGGCATTGATTAGTGGCGGTGCGGCGACCAAAGGGGGTGTCGACAAAACCTATCGGGGTAGTGTCCGGGTTAGGGGAGGAAAGGTCGGGGTGAAGGTCTTAGGGTAGTCTCAGTAAATAAAGAGTGGACTCGAATTCAACTCGAATAAAAAATAATAACTAATTCTTAATAAATTTTAAAAAAATATGAAAAATATAAAATATAATACACATCATAACATCAAAATAACATGTTCTATAGCTAATAACCCGCCTGTACTGTTATATAACGCGTCCTAATATGTTATTTGGCCTAAAAATAATTTTATAGTCAAATACATAAAAAATAACTATATATTGTCATATACTCTAATAACTCATTTCTCATCATTTTTATGATGTTATTGTCGTATACTCGGTGTACTTGACCCTCATCGCTAATAAGACACAGTTAGCTCAGCTTAGCACGCGAGTCATGAAAACTAACTCGATTTGAACCAACCAGATTCAGCTAATGTAAAATTATAACTCAAGTCACCAGTTTCACTAATTATTGCACAAACAAAAAAATAGTTTTTGTTTTTATTTAACTCTGTAGTTAATTAACACGTAATCATGTTCTATTTACTCAAAAAGTTAATTACACCTATATAACATATATCCAGGCTACATTTTCATGCGTAGCTATTATACTAATTTTACCATTAAACCATAGTTGATCAAGATATATTTATATATACATGAATTAACTATCATCTTAATTTATTTACAAGCATGCTCAACCTCTATAAAATCATTATATCACAACTTATCATTTATGTTCATGATGATTTATCGGAAAATATAAGTGTTGTAAAGAAAAGCAAATTTCTAACAAAGTTGATGTGCATGGCTCGTTTTCATGCAAAGTACATGTCCAATGAGTTTAATATCTGAAACTCGGTGAACCACAACATACCATCATCAAAGCACACAATTTAGAGGATTCTCTACACCACAATTCATTTTAAAACTCATGTATAAACAATTAAAACATGATACATGCATGGCCTACATGCAAACCAACTAAAATATGATGTTTTATGATAAAAGATAGAGAAAATAATGGAATTATCGAGCCCTAGCCCCTCTTCTTCTCCTTCCCTAGAAGTTGATGCAAGAAAAATATAGAGAGAGGGAGGTCGTGTAAAACCCGCGACTCAGTCGGGGTTTATAGTTGCTAGCCAATCGGTTTGACCGTAGTTCGAATTGGTTCAGCTTTCAGAACACGTGTGCGGGGCCGAGTCCGACCGTGCGCACGTGCTATGAGGGTTATGTATACCCAAGTATCGAAGATGGCGTCAGATACGCATCAGCAGACTGAGTTATCAGTAGATATGAGAGTATACAGTTGATGTTTTTATTTTATTTTATTTTTTATGTTGTGACCGTAGAATTTATTAGGCCGAATAACGCATTAGGACGCGTTAGATGGTATGCGGGTGGGTTATTAGTTATACGACATGTCATTGGATGTTGTGATATTTTGTTTGATTTTATGGGATTTTCCCAATTTTTTCAGAATTTTTCTAGGATTTATTCCGAGTCGGTTATCATTCTTGACTCGAGCCGGTGTCGAGTCAAGTCTTTGACTTACAACCTTGCCACCCCTTTTACTGTTCATCTTTCTCCCCCCCGACCCATGTTTTC
>JAURVB010005541.1:0-16938 GCA_033002965.1 Piper betle
TAAAAGACAGACATAAGAAGTAGCTTCATCCTCATACAACCACCTCTCTGCTCTTTAATTTTTCGAATAACCAGGTTCTACATGAATGACGGACCATTTCGTATTAATCCTTTCAAGCATCGATCCTGCAAGACTGTCCAACAGCCGATCCCATTCTCTTGTTCCAGGCTGTCACTTTCATCTGTAATGTTATGCTTCTTCTTCAGCTTCTTTGACACAAAATCCATGGCTGCTGCTACAGCATACTTCACACTCATCCTCTCCATGAGGCTAAAATAGCCTAAATTTTTAATTTGTCAATGAATTCAATGAAAACTTAGAAGAACAAAGCTCAAAAAGGAGCGCAGAGTATATATCTTTAGATCACTATGCTTCTGAACAGGGTATGTCATATTCAAATCATGTGGCACACAGCACTTAGATCAAACAATGACATAATGGATGAAGAATTTTTTTCTGCATAGAGAACTTCGAGAAGACGTCAAAAAGACTATCCATTGCTTGTAATGTAGTCAAATGCTTCTAGGGCTTTAGATGTATTCCTGTATATATTTGGTGACAGAACGTGAACCAAATGATCATCAACCCACCTGCAAAATAACAGGGTGTCTGATAAACCACTTAAACAATATTTGAATTCAGTTCGTGATATTCTACTTCAAGCAAATTGGAAAACTCTTAAAACCCAACACTAAAAACTCTTTCAAATATTAGGAAAATCTATAAAGTGGCAATCAGTTCGCAAAACATACACCATTCCCATTGAAGAAAAAAGCAAACAACTAGAGATTTTATCACTTGCACGTGTGTTTGTGTCCGATATAAGTATATCTGGCGAATCCACATATTACATTTTAGCTTATTACAGTTAGTAAAAGTATAGGCCTCGTCATCACACACACCTTATCCCATCCAGCAAGCAATTGGGAGCATATATTTTGTTCAACCAATTAATCACGTCTCACATCAAATCAGTTGCATAGAAACCATGCAATAACAATGAGAAGTGCTCTATGCCAGCTGACTTTCCTGAAGAAACACTCCAAAGAGAAACAAACAAGATGAAGATTCCACATCATCATCATCTCACACTTTTCTTATTTCTAAAACAGACTTCATAAATCTGGTTTCTTAAAGAACTATCAGTAATCTTCTGTCACAAAGCCAGAATGAAGAAAAAATCGAACTTGTTTTGTCACGTAATCACATCAATTATTTTGTAAATACTAGCAGTAGAATCATGCATAAGAAAATAAACTAAAAACCTATTAGAAAGTGAACGAAACAAGGTACAATAACCGGTTGACTAAACATACGCTCACAAATACATACTTTCGCCACTTCATCTCCCTCATCTTTTAAATCTGATTGATCTGGATGGATTTTGCAGCTCATTTTGTCAATTATGTCTGTCAATCATTCCAAGGTTAAGACAGAAACATGAATAGCATAAAAATATGCAAACACATAGATGATTAATAAGTGTACGTGCACTACACCTGATGAATCAACAAGTTGTTCACCATCCACAGTCAGTATTGGCACTTTCTTATAATCCGACCATTTAATCTCCTTTTTGCTAAGGGGTTGACCTCCACAACTTTGTATGGAATATCATAGTAGTCCAAGAATGCTGAAAAACAATAGCATAAAAAGTAAACACAAAAATTCAGTTATTTCTGAATAAGAACATTATGTAGAATCATTTAGTTTATGGTATGCAGAATTGATTGTTGCCAATACATATGACAATTACAAACGAAAAAGACGAGCACATCAGAATATCATAATGCACCATCATTATATTATATATAGCATGTAGCATGTTGCCAAATTTTCACTAGTTCTCGTCACCACCAAATCTGGAGTTCTATCATTTAGAAATTAACACATTTCATGGTTATACACTTTCACAAATACGCATCAATTTCAATCCTTTCAACAAGAATACACATGTAAGCTACAAAACCATTCACCTATTGAAATGAAATCCACCAAGCTAATACCTTCCAAACAAGTCAAACACCAACAACAACAACTAAATTCAAAAAGACACCAATTTTGAACAAGGAAATCACTTTTGAAGGTCAAATCTGGCAGATGAAATGCTTGTTAAGACATCCAATCCAAAGTTCCTTATAACTATCCTCGTTGCTCTAGCAAAAGATTCACACAGGTTGCAGTTCAAGTTATTCTTGAAAATAAAACAACGTCATAAAGCATCATAATTATATCTGATTTAAGATCAAAAATTGATATTGTCAATAGTCCGGCCATAAATTTGAAAAATTAGTCGTCCACGCATTTCACATACAAGACGTAAGAAACAGAAAGAAATTCAGATTATTAGCTAATCATGTCTAGACATAGGGCATCATAATTTTGCAATTCCCTTCAAAGAAGGAAGCATATCTATATTTTTTCAATAGCTAAATTTACAAGAGGAGCTATCCAAAAAGTCAAATTTGGCAGAAGAAATGATGTTCTGGACATCCAATTCCAAAGCTCGCTATTACCATGACAAATAGAGTATACATATTGCAACTCAAGTAAACATCAAAAACAAAAAAATCTGAATGTCAAACTCAATTCCCTGAAATGTACATTATACATCAATTTTTCTCATGTTCCTTGAATCATCTCCAAAACTAGAGCTCTAATGATCATTCAGATGATAATACATTTCACCAGTGTCAAATATTTTCCCTTATACAACATCAATTTCAACGGTTTCAACAATGATAGGCATATAACTAAAGAGTTTTTCCATTTCTCAACTCAAATACCACAAAGCTAATACCTTTCACACAAATTGAACACCAACAAGCAGAAACTAAATAGAAAAAGTCGTCAATTTTGAACCGGGCGACTAACCTTTAAAGCTATCCACGGTTTCATGGGAAAAGTGAATCCATGGTTTCTTGTTGGTAAAGCTAGGGTTGTTCTTTTAACCTAGTTGTGGTCTTATTTTATTTTGGTTATCGTGATTGCAGGAGCCCATATGATTCATGAATTGTAGAGGTCTGCGGGAAGAGATGATCTTATTTTGAAATTGGCATCCATTGAACATTTAAACTTTCTTTTTATTCAACACTGACTAGCTACCCTTGTCAAGTTAGGTCGCCTGATCGTTTCTCATGGTGGGTAGTATCTGAATTGTTGTCAAGACCCAGTGCGAGAAATAGAACTGCTGCTAGATTCAGGAAAAATGATGGCAATAATGAAACTTGGTGATATTAAAGCCGAAGGGGAGGTAGAGAACAGAACCAACAATGTCCGTTAGTTCAAGTTCACTACCTCACTTTGTCACCCTGCAAATGAAAAATAATGATGAACATTTCTATTCTTCCAAAATACAAACAATGATACCACTTAAGGCAAGCAATTCATCGTCCAATGAAATGTGCTTGCCGCTCATCTTAATTTATTATATAATGCTGCAAATAAATTGACTTCTAGCTACTGCACAATTTAATGTGTTGCCAACTTTAATCATTGAGTAACATATTTGTTTTTATAGCTATCATGAAGCCAGCAATAATGATGCAAAAACATAGGAGATTAGGTAATCATTTTTTGTTGAGAGTGTTTTCTTCCCTATATTGAGTGAAATAAGGACATAAAATTAAAATTTGAGATGAAGCCAACCACAAGAAACAGAAAAACAAACTCTCAGCCCCAATTTACTAAACTGACACAGTAGTTTAGAAAGCTTGTTACCTACACTTCTACTTCAGTTGAAATCTGCAATGCATCCAATATAACTGAAATGTTTGTCGCAATTTGTTTAACCTGAAATTTTCACAGTCATAATAAATTACAGATTACCTACATCTACTATGAAGTTGATATTTATAGCACTCAAAAAATAGAAAATAGGCAGTAATCAAAGTAGAATGCAGTAAACAGTCATGAAACCTGTGAGATAGTAAAAATCTACAAATTCCCCATTGATCTGCCAAACCAAAGTCCAACCAATAATGGAAACTAGAATACAAAAATAAAGTAAAAAGAAAACCTGTTCAACTCTATCCTCCCTGCCAAATCAGAATAATCAAAGAATGAAAGTACAAACAGAGACAATTTAGTCAGTGTGTTGGTGCATTGATGTTACAATTTTAACCATGAAACCAATATAGTGTATAGAACATAAAAAAACTCAATTCATACGGAAGCATTTCTCACAAGTAACATTGATCATTTGCCAATTTCGTTTCACGTAATCATCACCACCATTAATATCATCAATAAAAAAACAAAGTAACTGTTTACACAGGGTGCTTAGTCTAATATCAACTTCAAATGAGCAGGAAATAGGTTGAAGTAATATGTCATTTTTTATGCAATATATATTATAGAAAAGCATCATGTTAAAATTGCTATTTGAGGAACGCTAATAGATGTGTATAAGTTGTATGTTGTTGAGGCTAGAATATGATATAAGGTAAAAAATATATTCACTAACATCACACACTGCAGGAGATCTTAGGTCAAAGAATTAAAATGGAAAAAAAACACATGCAGGTCAAACCCAACCTCAATTATCTGGAGTGGGTGGATGGAAAAGAAGAAGATTGTTTTGAATGCTAAGACATTGTTCAACTAGCAAAAGCTGAACGCAAATTAATTCAGCTGATGCAATGGCCACCATGAACACATAAAGGAGAAAAGTTTGGCAAAACTTAATTGGTAAAGTCAATTTTTGCCTCGAAAAAAATTAAAATTCGAAAAAAAATCCTTCTGAGGAAGAAAAGAACTGATTTATAAAAATAAAAATGTTAAGAAACCTACATTAAGCTTGGTAAACTGTTAAAACAACAAATGAGGTTCACAAAAAACATAACACCTAATTAAAGATACTCACTCTATTAACGCTAGCAATCAAAGAGATTGGAACCCAGCCCTCCTCATCCATGTTCTGGCACAAGAATATATCCTTACACAGATTATCAGCACTGCAAAAATAAATAGACAACAATGATTAGTATTGATTAGAAGAAACACCCAGTTACATCCAGTCAAATGATAACTACAACAGTACCTAAAATGGTACTCTATCTGCTTCACCAGCCTACTTTGCAATCCCGGATCAACAACTGGGAAAAGAAATGTCGGTGGACATGATGGTGGTGGGCGAGATGGAGGCATAAAAGTAATGCCTCCAAGAGGTTCAGGTGTTGAAGTATGCACATAATATACCCGAGAAGGCATTTCTGAAAGAATTTAAAATCATTACCAAAGAAGATTGTATTATGTAATGAAATTCAAACAACTTCGTAATTTAGTTTATGTTTCATTCTATTTTAGTGATCTCATAAAGCTTGGACTAGTTGAAAATAGACATGCTTAGATCAGATTACATGCAATTTTCATAATGCACATCTATACTTGATCTATGTCGTATAATTATGTGGACCGTATGTGAGCATAGATGGGCTTAGTTACAAACCCTAATTCAGCATATGGAAAAGCTTACAGGAATGCCTAAAGAACAGATATAAGGCCTGGTGAATTGACAAGTGGGGACCGATCCCTAGGCCTCATAAAATTCCTTAGCACAGGACTGGATTGCTGTTTCTGCAAGTGGACATCCCTACCTCTAAATTTCGAGTCCTGATCAAGCTGGTTATTTTGATTATTTTTATAAGGTCCCCCTGTACCACGCAAATGAGGGCCATTACTACCCCTACGAGAGGAGCCTCGAGGACGATCATTGCCAGTGCTGCTTGTCCTACTAAGAACAGCTCCTATGAATGGAAGTGCAGAATCCATTGCTTCCTGTCCCTGATTATATAAATTAGATTCGTTTTCTTCAACCTGATGAAGTGGAGGCCCATTGCCACCATTTAAAGCCCGCATGTTGTCACGCTTCATTGATTTTTGTACGGACAGGGAAGGAGTAATTCTTCATTAAGTTAGAGTTTGTATAGCTATTACTCACAGGCTTAGGCAAAGATAATGCAGTCTCAGGTCCCTAATACACATAAAATCACACACAAGTTCCCAGGGAGTCAAATTTATAAGTATAAACAAATTTTTTGACTAATGGCAACATTGGGAATCCAAAGAAGCACCTTCAATAACATCAACAAGAAATAATAAATACAATTTAATCTACATAACTTAAACTGATCAATTCCTGCAAAAAATAATTTTTTTCCCCTTAACCAGGTGATGACAATGCACATTTAAAGAACCATCTTCGACAATGCACATCTGAAGAAGCATCTTCAGTTACATCCACGAGATATAACAAATACAGGCCAATCTACATGAGCTCAACTAACCAAATCAACAGAAATGAATGCTTCTTATTTTTTTCTAATGGAAACCAAAATGCACATTCAATGAATCTGAACAAAAAACAACAAAAACAATCTCACCTACATAAGACCAACCAACCAATTCCAGAAGAAATATTTTTCTTCAACCCATACACAAAATGCACATTTCAAAAATCATCATCTATTACATCAACCAAATATAACAAATACAATTTAAACTACATAAGCGCAATCAATGACAGTTCAACTAATGGCAACGTAGCACACAAAAAAGCATCTCCAATTCCATCCCGCACGGAATAAAATCCACATGTTGATCTACAAAAGCACATAGAAGTGAATTTTAACTGCTAACAAAAATGCTTATTCAAAGAATCATCTTCACTTTCATCAATAACAAATAACGATCTATTCCGCATAAGCTCAACTGCCCGATACCAGCACAAAATGAATCTTTTAGCTACAACTACAAGGTTGAAATTTTCATACAAAATCAAAGACACAACGATAATCGAAATCAAAGGCACAAACATAAAAAAATAATCAGATCATAAATTCTCATAAGAAAGTGTATAGTTGGGGCAAATACTTTATATATATGTATATATATCTTAGCTTTTTTTAATCTTCAAAAGCCAATCTTGGTAGCAATTGATGCTCAATGCTAAGATATATATATATCTTAGCATTTTTTATTGTTCAGAAGCCAATCTTGGTTGCTCGTTTGATTCGTGGTTAAGAGGAACTGTATGTGGATGATTTTGTGGAGGCCAAAGTCCATGCATGTTGATTTTGTAGGAAGTCTATCTGTGTTTTGCTTGATAATTTACAAACGGTTTATGTTTGGTTCTTGTTAATTTTAAATAAGAAGCTTGTGTTCTTTCCATGTTTATGGAGATTTTTCATGTGCCTATTTCAATCTTGAATGGAAAATTACTTATAAAAGGCTCATCGTATATTAGTTAAACCTACGGCTTGTGTAGTTCTGTCTGCTGATTCCTTTCATCCGTCTGAGTTGGTCCAATTTTTTTCACCCTTGTCAATCATTTGCCTTGGTAAAATGTTCAAAGGCAACAATTCTAGTGTCAAACTTTTTTTGCTATCTTCTTGATTAGGTGAATAATTTTTGCATACTATCTTAAGTTATATTTGTTTGTACCTAATACATTGTATTCTTTGTTAAAGGAAAGAATTCAAGTAGGAAAGGAACTCTTGGAAGCAAAGGGAATTGACGAAGAGAATGAGCGAAAGCGGTTTGTTATGCTATTGCATATTTATTAGTATATATTTAAGACTAGAGTCAATGAATAATTTATTTTATGTTTCATACTTGTAAACTGTCAATCCACCCTTAACAAAATGGTGTGAGCTTTTTTGTCCTACTTATTTGATTTCTGCTTGAATGTCAGCTGTGATTTTTGATGAGAATAGGCAAAAGGTTCAAACTTAAAGAATTTCTTCTGGGCTATTTAGGATTTCTAAAGGGTGAAATGGTGTGTTCTTTTTGTCTGGATTGTCTAATTTTTGCTTAATTATTAGGTGGGTATTGACTAGAATTTTGTATGGATTGGTTATTATGGTTATTTGTTTGGAGAAGTTTGAATCCATAAACCGTTGATCTAAGAAGACTTTGTTTTTTATTATTGAGAAGCTTGTCTAAATTTGTTGTTCTCAAGGGCTTGGTCATTCATTTTATTCGTGTTAAAATGGTGATGTTTTATATGTTGATGGACTATGTGATGGTGATATCTTTTAGGTGTTTCTATCTGAACTATCAGATCCTTGCTTTGATTTGGCTTTTCTGGTTGTGTAATTGGGAATTTTGGATCAGTAAATGGTTCACTATTGGAAATTTTCTGCTGATTTGGGGTAGATTTTGTCTCAGTTTACTCTTTTTAATATGCCTTAGTCATTTATTTCAATGGGGGCAATTTATGGTGTATAGATATTTTCTGGGTATTTTCTGTTAGAATAGTCCCACATCTCACACATCAATTTCAATCCTTTCAACAAGATACACATGTAAGCTACTAAACCATTCACCTATTGAAATGAAATCCACCAAGCTAATACTTCCAAACAAGTCAAACACCAACAACAACAAAAAAATTCAAAAAGACCCAAATTTTGAACAATGAAATCACTTTTGAAGGTCAAATATAGCAGATGAAATGCTTGTTAAGACATCCAAACCAAAGTTCCTTATAACTATCCTCGTTGCTCTATCAAATGATTCACATAGGTTGCAGTTCAAGTTATTCATGAAAAAATACAACGTCATAAAGCATCATAATTATATCTAATTTAGGATTCTTGTAAATAAACAACGTCGTAAAGCATCATAATTATATCTGATTTAGGATCGAAAATTGTATTGTCAATAGTCCTACCATAAATTTGAAAAATTAGTCGTCCACGCATTTTACATACAAGACGTAAGAAACAGAAAGAAATTCAGATTATTAGCTAATCATGTCTAGACATAGTGCATCATAATTTCGCAATTCCCTCCAAAGAAGGAAGCATATCTATATTTTTTCAATAGCTAAATTTACAAGAGGAGCTATCCAAAAAGTCAAATTTGGCAGAAGAAATGATGTTCTGGACATCCAATTCCAAGCTCGCTATTACCATAACAAATAGAGTATACATATTGCAACTCAAGTAAACATCAAAACAAAAAAAAACCTGAATGTCAAACTCAATTCCCTGAAATGTACATTATACATCAATTTTTCTCATGTTCCTTGAATCATCTCCAAAACTAGAGCTCACATGATCATTCAGATGATAATACATTTCACCAGTGTCAAATATTTTCCCTTATACAACATCAATTTCAACGGTTTCAACAATGATAGGCATATAACTTCAGAGTTTTTCCATTTCTCAACTCAAATACCACAAAGCTAATACCTTTCACGCAAATTGAACACCAACAAGCAGAAACTAAATAGAAAAAGTCGTCAATTTTGAACCGGGTGACTAACCTTTAAAGCTATCCACGGTTTCATGGGAAAAGCGAATCCATGGTTTCTTGTTGGTAAAGCTAGGGTTGTTCTTTTAACCTAGTTGTGGTCTTATTTTATTTTGGTTATCGTGATTGCAGGAGCCCATATGATTCAGAATTGTAGAGGTCTTCGGGAAGAGATGATCTTATTTTGAAATTGGCATCCATTGAACATTTAAACTTTCTTTTTATTCAACACTGACTAGCTACCCTTGTCAAGTTAGGTCGCCTGATCGTTTCTCATGATGGGTAGGATCTGAATTGTTGTCAAGACCCTGTGCAAGAAATAGAACTGCTGCTAGATTCAGGAAAAAATGATGGCAATAATGAAACTTGGTGATATTAAAGCCGAAGGGGAGATAGAGAACAGAGCCAACAATGTCTGTTAGTTCAAGTTCACTACCTCACTTCCAAATTACAAACAATGATACCACTTAAGGCATCATCGTCCAATGAAATGTGCTTGCCGCTCATCTTAATTTATTATATAATGCTGCAGATAAATTGACTTCTAGCTACTGCACAATTTAATGTGTTGCCAACTTTAATCAGTGAGTAACATTTTTTTTTATAGCTATCCTAAAGCCAGCAATAATGATGCAAAAACATAGGAGATTAGGTAATCATTTTTTGTTGAGTGTTTTCTTCCCTATATTGAGTGAAATAAGGACATAAAATTAAAATTTGAGATGAAGCAAACCACAACAAACAGAAAAACAAACTCTCAGCCCCAATTTACTAAACTGACACCGTAGTTTAGAAAGCTTGTTACCTACACTTCTATCTTCGGCCGATGCACTACCTGCGTTGAAAAAACAGTAGCGCAGGGGAGTACCACCATATATATATATATATATATATATATATATATATATATATATATATATAAAATTGTTATCCCGATTTGCTTCTCTTCCAATTTTCTAGCTAATATAGTTTCTAGCAGTGTTGCAGAAATCGGCCGATTCCGTGCGGAATCGGTTCAAATCGGATCGGCGTCGCGCCGATCCGATTCGAGCGATCGGCGACCGATCCCGGATCGGCCAGTTCGGCCGATTCCGACCGATTTAAATCGGAATCGGTTTTTTAGGAAATTACCAAAATACCCTAGGTATGATTTTTATTAAATTATTTAAGCATGGGTAAAATGGTAATTTGGATTTTAAAAACCTAAAATCAAACCCGCTCCCCGACACCGCCGCCGCTCGTCCGCCCGCCGCCGCCCGGTTTCCGCCTCCGCCGTGCCGCCCGACTCCGCGCTCGCCGCCGACCGGGCTGCCGACCTCGCCGCCGACCTCGCATCGTCGCCGCCCACCCGTGGCCGGACCGAATCGGGCACGTACGAATCGCCGCCGACTCCGCCGCCGGCTCCGGGCCACCGACGGTTCGTCCGGCCGGGCTGCCGACATCCTCCGACATCGCCGCCGCGAGACTCGCCGCCGACCGGGCCGCCGGTGGCGGCGGTAAAAATCGCACGGTGGCATTCTTGTAATTAAAAGTTGACTCGAGTCTAACTCGAGTCAAAAATAATAATTAATTCGAAATAATTTAAAAAAATCTTAAAAAATATTTAAAAATATCAAAAACTATAATACACAGAATAATATCAAAATAACATCAATACTTAAATTTAATATATTTATATTATAAATTGTCAAATTATTATATATAACTGATTAAATTAATTTGGACCGATTCAACTGAACCGATTCCTGGCCGATTCAGACCGATTCCGATTCCGATTCCGATTCACTGGAAAACCGATTTCGATTCCGATTCCGATTTATGCAACCATGGTTTCTAGTATCAATAGGGGCCCTGAGATCTTTCAATTGGTACTTTTTTTGGCTTTTGAGTTCTGAATACGTGCCACTGACTGCCTGTTATTGCAACTTCACAAGGTCAACATTTGTTGTCCATTGGGTTTTAGTCTTAGCATTTGATAAATGTTCCCATGTTTTACTCACTGCTATCTAGTCATAAAAAAGGCCGTCTTTTTATGTTTCGTCATTCACGTGGCCATCTCCTATTGCTGGTTGAGGTTGCCGCTTTATATTTCTGTAACCTTATTTGTTATTTCATGTTCTATCGTGAACGCAAGAAACTAATAAGTGGGCTTGCAAGATGCCCACTTTGAAACTCTTCACCAACGTTCCAGTGGATGTGGTAATCTCCTCGGATGTCCTCAAGGATGCAACCAAAGCTGTTGCCGAGATTATTGGGAAGCCGGAATCTGTAAGCTGTTCCCTGTACTCGTATCCAGCTACTCTTTCTTGCATTCACGATATTTGTATTTTGATAAGATGAGCCTGCCAATGCGTGAGCTGTAGTTCTCCAACATTTGCATTAGTATTACAGTATCTCTTTGCGAATACCTTTTATCTTTTGATTGCATTCACATTAGTGTTAATTCTGTAAATTCTTGAATTCTATTTCTTGATCTCTTCCACTGCCAGTTCCAACCCTGAAATATAGAAAGAGGGTATATGTTAACAAAGGTTTAGTGGAACAGGGTCCCTGTTCCTGACGCCAATTATTAAGGTTTCAGTGGATAACAAATATGTTTACAGATTTTTTTTAAATTCCTATTTTGTATCCAGTCGTTTGTGTGGTTTTCAATCAGCCATTTTCAAACCAAAAGCTTTTCCCCTGCTTTAGCATAATTCATATTGATTATTTTTTTCGTTGCTTTACATGCATTAGAACTGTCTAAAACATGACTACATTTTAGCTTCCTTTCATAAAGTAAATTATAACCTTTTTTGTCGTTGTTGCTTTTATGAGTCTATGACAATATCCAGTCGTGGATTGATCACATTATCATCTAGACATCATTCTGTGTGCGTCTGAAAAGTTCCTGGGCATTTTATTTTTCCTATGCACAGATTAGTAGAATTTTTTTCATATTTTCTGCTTAACCTAAATCGTTATTATACTTTTTTTCAAGTTTATCGTTTTAGTATGTCATGATATTGCTCAATGCAAGCGTGTCAATTTCATTTGCTGGAACAGAGGAACCAGCTGCTTATGGAGAACTTATTTCCATTGGTGGTTTAGGCCCCAGTGTTAATGGGAAACTGAGTGCAGCTATTGCTGATATACTTGAAACTAAGTTGTCTATTGACAGCTCCAGGTTCTATATCAAGTTCTATAATGTCCAGGTAAACCTTAAAATTGGATTTCTACTGCCTTTTCTTATATATGGTCTGTGTTTCTATTACCACAAGTTATTTTTGAAATATTCTGGTGTGTAAGAAAAATAGAGGTCAGTTTAATGTGTGGTAATTTCATACTCCAAGGTTTGGGCGAAAACTGACTGCATTCATTCCTGCTGAAAAAACTGTGTTTTTGATTTATTTGATTAGAAAGAAAGAGTTATCCTGACATTGCATAGGTATGGTTGTTGTATAAAGTTCGCCATGCAACTGTCTATTCTGACTACGTTAGCGAAATCGTTTTACAGAGATCTTTATCATCAAGTACTGGGTGATGAGGTCGTGGTGATGAAATAGATGAATCAATGACCATTAGCAGCAATAAATTAGACTTAGCTAGCTTGTGTTTTGTAATATCTATATTGATGTTTGTAGATGGCCATAGAAAACATTTATTTTAATTGTCTTGTCTTAGTTTTCGTGTTCTTAACATGGAGCAGCGGTCTTTCTTTGGTTTCAATGGCTCTACCTTCTAGTCTTTCAATGCCAGGAACAAGTTAACATCTGCAGTTGTGGGTTGATTTCCCGACCTTCCCCCATCCTTCTGTTGCATCAATTCTCAAGTTGCAATCACATGTCAATATGATTAGTAGATGGTTTTCTTCTGTGTAAAAGAAGATATGGTGTGCCATTGCCATCAGGCATGTCTAATTCCCTCTTTGGTAATCAACATTGTGAAGCTTATGTTATAGAGTATATCGTGTTATTTACGTTGAATGTTATCCATTTGATTATTTACTCAGTGCGCGAGCTTTCACAACAGGAGTGATGGAACCTTATACAACTCACTAATATTTGCTCGAGTTAGTTCTCGTGTACTCAGGTGAGAGAAATTTTTCAGCTAAAATTGTGAATCTCATGTTCAATTTCGTACTTCTGCCCCTTTTGTTCACCACAAGAATTGTGTTCAATAAACACCGCTCTCACTATTCATTATTATCGAAATGGATGTTGCTGTAATGTGTTTTTTCACGGCGGCACGTCAAACTTTGCCACAAAATTTTAATTATGGCTTGCCAAAAAAAATGTTTTGTGGCGTTTGCACTGCAATTAGAGTGTTGATTTATGTTTTACCATGAAAACTTGAAGAAAATATAATGCTCTAAATGCCGATGATATTGGAAATTTGGTTTAATTTTTTAGGACACATAATCTCCAGACCATAGAACAATAGAAATAATGACAAGATAAACATGTTTGCTGCTAGTGTAATTGTTTTCTGTGCCCACAACCACGAACGATATACATGTCTTATAGTTTGTGATTACCATGCAGCTAAATAGGAGCTCTAACTGAAATATCCTCATGGAGGCCTCTAGTGAACAAGAAGCAACGTACACGCATTCTCCGAGGCTTCTAGACCAGGATATGCGCACTTGTGTTTGGCGATGGTCACTTTTGCCTTATCTACAATAACAAAACCTCCTCTACATGTTTTCATTCATTTTCCTTCACATACGTACGTGTCTTCGTAGAGATATCGCTATATTGCTTGTCTGATTCTCCATTATTTTCTTTCACCAATATCACTCAATAATGTCTGTAAAATATCTTTCCCCCTCGTTCCCCATTCCATACACACATACAATGTTCACATTTCATAATTAGCCATATGTCAAGCTCATGGAAGGTGTTCTGCACTTAAGCGATATATATCACGCTGGCTCCCTAGTATCGACAGCGTTGCAAGATCATACACTAATCAGAACGAATGAAATTGGGCCCAAGAGTTTTATATGTTAAATGACAACCTCGTGTCCAACTTCATTGTATACGAAACTATCCGAGCTCTGAGTTCTATCTACTAATCTTTGATGGATAGAATTACGAAGTAATTATATTTCACATCTGCAGACAGACCAACTCTATAAATGGCCAGACACCCAGACGTTCTTCTACCCAAGGCATCCAGATCTATAGCTAAGATAGCATACCATGAAAGATGCTCCTTCTCCCATTTGGGTAGGCTTTATATCACTTTTGCTCTTCACATTTGTGACAGGCATACATGCAGCAACCGGATTTAGTAGCGCCCAATTCATAAAATCTTCTTGCAAGGTCACAAGGTATCCTCAACTCTGCTTTGAGTCCCTCTCTGCATATAAAGATGGATCTGCCATTACCAGCTCCAAGCAGGTGGCCCGAGCTGCGCTCTCGGTTAGCTTGTCCAAAGCTCGCTCTTCTTCGGCCATTATGTCCAAGCTCTCTTCGGCTACCAAGGGACTCAAGAACAGAGAGGTGGCTGCTATGAAGGATTGTGTGGACACGGTTAAGGACTCTGTTTATCAGTTGCATAGATCCATGAAAGAAATGGAGCATCTTTCCAGACCCAAAATGAAGTTCATGATGAGCAATATTGAGACATGGGTCAGTGCTGCACTTACTGATGAACAGACTTGCATGGATGGATTTACTGGGAAGGAGTTGGAGGGGAAGCTAAAGAGCAAGGTGAGGAGCAACATTGTGAAAGTTGCTCAGCTTACTAGTAATGCCTTGGCTCTCGTCAATACCTATGCTGCCTCCCAAGGCTACTCAACTTGATTATTCATTTGCAGCCAGAATCTTACCTCTTGTGAACTGTGCTTCCTTTATATCTCTGTTTGTGCGTTTCTCACCCTGTCTAGCAAGTGATCGACAACGGTTGCAAAGTTTTGTGCAATATAATTTTGTTCAAATTGCCATATCATTGATCACTAGATTTTTTAAAAAAATTGTATTTTCTTCGTTTTTAGCCTTTGGCTATGTAGAAGATAAATATTTGCTACTAAACACTGCATAGTGTGTAGCCTGTGAATGAACAGAACGAAGAAGGTTGCCGACTTGCTGATATAGTATCAATGCCCAGCATGTAGCCATGAAATTTCAATGCTAGTAGCTTTGCCATTCTTATTGATTTCTTGTAGGTTTCTCTACTCTCAAGCCCCTTTAAAGCCATCCTGGAAGCTTCGTCGCCTTATCTCATCGCAATGGGGCCATAAGCACAGGTTGTAACACCACTGTATTTCCTCATTAAACCACAGAGCCCAGAAAAGACCTCTACCACCATCTTCTACTTCGCTTGCTCACAATCTCTATGATCCAAGCTAACTAGGATGCACTTGTGGTGTTAAAAACTAAGAATCTTACGACTCTTGAATGAACGGAGTTGAACAATTTGAAACATGGAAATGACCAATACTTCCCAATTTGCATATCCACATCAAGCTTCATTACATGGGTGATAACACCAAAGCTCAAATTGTTTGGGCATCATGGGAGACAACACATGTGCGAAGCAAGAGGACAGTTGGAATCTGAGAGCTCAATGACGAAGTAATTGCTCCATTTTTGCTCCCTGATCAGTGATCTATAGTCTGTACCACATATGTGGGCAGCGTTGTATTATAGCAGGGACCACGAGTGAACTAGTGAAGTTCGGCACAGCTATTGTTGTCCGGCAAGTAGCTCGGACAGAGCTGTTGTCTGTAACTATACATCATGTAACAGCCATGAAGTCCGCCTTTGGTGTAAATTTGTTAGATTTGTAGTGGAAATGTTGACAGATTTCACAATAAAGTTGAAATTGTAACCCCTTGAAAAAACGTTAGATTGTAATTACCAACCATTTTTTTCATCGATTGATTCCTTTTTTGCATATGAATTTTGCGTGTCTGACTTATAAAGCTGCAAGAAACTGATTACGTGGTATATCATGTGTGAAGAAAAAACTTTAGTTTAATCCCATCCGGAACGAATTAAGGGTGCCGACTTGGCTTGTTGTGACCCCAACCCGATTTGTGAAATCTAAAACAATAATCTGGGTGATAAAAAGCCTTAATTTAGTAGCCTTAACCTTAATGCTTTTAGGATGGGATTGCCTCTTCAGATTAAGCTCAAGCAACCAGTACGTGTCTCTTAACGATCGTGTCTTTCCAGCGCACTGCCTCCTCCAGTCGTTGGCGCCTTCTTTAGCTGGCCGCCCCCCCTCCAACTGTCGGTCAGCTGCACCCTCCCAACAAGGTTGAATAAAATATGAAAATAATTTATACTTTAAATGTATATTTAAATTCTCTTTTAAATAAGATTACACCTCCACTTAAATATTGTTTTTAAAAAATCTTCATTGAAAAAAAGTTTTTTTGTAATTAAAACGCCTAAAAAAAGATTTAATTAAAGCACCTTAAGTCCTCAGACAATGTTGCATGGTTGGTACTTTGGAACCCGGCATATTCTGTGGTTGTGAAGAAAAGGATGGTACGATTCCAAGATTTCAGACATAACTAAACAAACCCCTTTTCAAACAAACAAGCCATCTCGCTGGTCTATTCAACATGCATATCTACGTTGTCTTTTATTTAAAAAAGCAATTATATCTACATTGCTGCTTGGGAAAAAAAACCAATCTATCTATATATTACTACAATTAAGCCGCAATCATCGGTCTTCTTGT
>JAURVB010005543.1:0-15307 GCA_033002965.1 Piper betle
ATTGGACTGTATTTGTTATATCTCGTGGATGTAACTGAAGATGCTTCTTCAGATGTGCATTGTCGAAGATGGTTCTTTAAATGTGCATTGTCATCACCTGGTTAAGGGGAAAAAATTATTTTTTGCAGGAATTGATCAGTTCAAGTTATGTAGATTAAATTGTATTTATTATTTCTTGTTGATGTTATTGAAGATGCTTCTTTGGATTCGCAATGTTGCCATTAGTCAAAAAATTCATTTCTACTTATAAATTTGACTCCCTGGGAACTTGTGTGTGATTTTATGTGTATTAGGGACCTGTGACTGCATTATCTTTGCCTAAGCCTGTGAGTAATAGCTATACAAACTCTAACTTAATGAAGAATTACTCCTTCCCTGTCCGTCAAAAATCAATGAAGCGTGACAACATGCGGGCTTTAAATGGTGGCAATGGGCCTCCACTTCATCAGGTCGAAGAAAACGAATCTAATTTATATAATCAGGAACAGGAAGCAGTGGATTCTGCACTTCCATTCCAAGGAGCTGTTCTTAGTAGGACAAGCAGCACTGGCAATGATCGTCCTCGAGGCTCCTCTCGTAGGGGTAGTAATGGCCCTCATTTGCGTGGTACGGGAGGACATTATAAAAATAATCAAAATAACCAGCTTGATCAGGACCGTGGAAGCCGTGAGTGGAACCATCCTCGAAATTTTAGCGGTAGGGATGTCCACTTGCAGAAACAGCAATCGAGGCCTGTGCTAAGGAATTTTATAAGGCCTCCTCCTAATCGGTCCCCATTTATCACTTCTCCAGGGCCTTATATCTGTTCTTTAGGCATTCCTGGTAAGCTTTTTCCATATGCTAAATTACGAAGTTGTTTGAATTTCATTACATAATACAATCTTCTTTGGTAATGATTTTAAATTCTTTCAGAAATGCCTTCTCCGGTATATTATGTGCATACTTCAACACCTGAACCTCTTGGAGGCATTACTTTTATGCCTCCATCTCGCCCACCGCCATCATGTCCACCGACATTTCTTTTCCCAGTTGTTGATCCGGGATTGCAAAGTAGGCTGGTGAAGCAGATAGAGTACTATTTTAGGTACTGTTGTAGTTATCATTTCACTGGATGTAACTGGGTGTTTCTTCTAATCAATACTAATCATTGTTGTCTATTTATTTTTGCAGTGCTGATAATCTGTGTAAGGATATATTCTTGTGCCAGAACATGGATGAGGAGGGCTGGGTTCCAATCTCTTTGATTGCTAGCTTTAATAGAGTGAGTATCTTTAATTAGGTGTTATGTTTTTTGTGAACCTGATTTGTTGTTTTAACAGTTTACCAAGCTTAATGTAGGTTTCTTAACATTTTTATTTTTATAAATCAGTTCTTTTCTTCCCCAGAAGGATTTTTTTTCGAATTTTAATTTTTTTGGAGGCAAAAATTGACTTTACCAATTAAGTTTTGCCAAACTTTTCTCCTTTATACGTGTTCATGGTGGCCATTGCATCAGCTGAATTAATTTGCGTTCAGCTTTTGCTAGTTGAACAATGTCTTAGCGTTCAAAACAATCTTCTTCTTTTCCATCCACCCACTCCAGATAATTGAGGTTGTGGTTTGACCTGCATGTGTTTTTTTCCATTTTAATTCTTTGACCTAAGATCTCCTGCAGTGTGTGATGTTAGTGAATATATTTTTTACCTTATATCATATTCTAGCCTCAACAACATACAACTTATACACATCTATTAGCGTTCCTCAAATAGCAATCTTATCATGATGCTTTTCTATAATATATATTGCATAAAAAATGACATATTACTTCAACCTATTTCCTGCTCATTTGAAGTTTATATTAGACTAAGCACCCTGTGTAAACAGTTACTTTGTTTTTTATTGATGATATTAATGGTGGTGATGATTACGTGAAACGAGATTGGCAAATGATCAATGTTACTTGTGAGAAATGCTTCCGTATGAATTGAGTTTTTTTATGTTCTATACACTATATTGGTTTCATGGTTAAAATTGTAACATCAATGCACCAACACACTGACTAAATTGTCTCTGTTTGTACTTTCATTCTTTGATTATTCTGATTTGGCAGGGAGGATAGAGTTGAACAGGTTTTCTTTTTACTTTATTTTTGTATTCTAGTTTCCATTATTGGTTGGACTTTGGTTTGGCAGATCAATGGGGAATTTGTAGTTTTTTACTATCTCACAGGTTTCATGACTGTTTACTGCGTTCTACTTTGATTACTGCCTATTTTCTATTTTTTGAGTGCTATAAATATCAACTTCATAGTAGATGTAGGTAATCTGTAATTTATTATGACTGTGAAAATTTCAGGTTAAACAAATTGCGACAAACATTTCAGTTATATTGGATGCATTGCAGATTTCAACTGAAGTAGAAGTGTAGGTAACAAGCTTTCTAAACTACTGTGTCAGTTTAGTAAATTGGGGCTGAGAGTTTGTTTTTCTGTTTCTTGTGGTTGGCTTCATCTCAAATTTTAATTTTATGTCCTTATTTCACTCAATATAGGGAAGAAAACACTCTCAACAAAAAATGATTACCTATTCTCCTATGTTTTTGCATCATTATTGCTGGCTTCATGATAGCTATAAAAACAAATATGTTACTCAATGATTAAAGTTGGCAACACATTAAATTGTGCAGTAGCTAGAAGTCAATTTATTTGCAGCATTATATAATAAATTAAGATGAGCGGCAAGCACATTTCATTGGATGATGAATTGCTTGCCTTAAGTGGTATCATTGTTTGTATTTTGGAAGAATAGAAATGTTCATCATTATTTTTCATTTGCAGGGTGACAAAGTGAGGTAGTGAACTTGAACTAACGGACATTGTTGGTTCTGTTCTCTACCTCCCCTTCGGCTTTAATATCACCAAGTTTCATTATTGCCATCATTTTTTCCTGAATCTAGCAACAGTTCTATTTCTCGCACTGGGTCTTGACAACAATTCAGATACTACCCACCATGAGAAACGATCAGGCGACCTAACTTGACATGGGTAGCTAGTCAGTGTTGAATAAAAAGAAAGTTTAAATGTTCAATGGATGCCAATTTCAAAATAAGATCATCTCTTCCCGCAGACCTCTACAATTCTGAATCATATGGGCTCCTGCAATCACGATAACCAAAATAAAATAAGACCACAACTAGGTTAAAAGAACAACCCTAGCTTTACCAACAAGAAACCATGGATTCACTTTTCCCATGAAACCGTGGATAGCTTTAAAGGTTAGTCGCCCGGTTCAAAATTGACGACTTTTTCTATTTAGTTTCTGCTTGTTGGTGTTCAATTTGCGTGAAAGGTATTAGCTTTGTGGTATTTGAGTTGAGAAATGGAAAAACTCTGAAGTTATATGCCTATCATTGTTGAAACCGTTGAAATTGATTTTGTATAAGGGAAAATATTTGACACTGGTGAAATGTATTATCATCTAAATGATCATTTGAGCTCTAGTTTTGGAGATGATTCAAGGAACATGAGAAAAATTGATATATAATGTACATTTCAGGGAATTGAGTTTGACATTTAGATTTTTTGTTTTGATGTTTACTTGAGTTGCAATATGTATACTCTATTTGTTATGGTAATAGCGAGCTTGGAATTGGATGTCCAAAACATCATTTCTTCTGCCAAATTTGACTTTTTGGATAGCTCCACTTATAAATTTAGCTATTGAAAAAATATAGATATGCTTCCTTCTTTGAAGGGAATTGCGAAATTATGATGCTCTATGTCTAGACATGATTAGCTAATAATCTGAATTTCTTTCTGTTTCTTACGTCTTGTATGTGAAATGCGTGGACTAGACTAATTTTTCAAATTTATGGTAGGACTATTGAACAATACAATTTTTGATCCTAAATCAGATATAATTATGATGCTTTATGACGTTGTTTTATTTTCAAGAATAACTTGAACTGCAACCTGTGTGAATCATTTGCTAGAGCAACGAGGATAGTTATAAGGAACTTTGGTTTGGATGTCTTAACAAGCATTTCATCTGCCAGATTTGACCTTCAAAAGTGATTTCCTTGTTTAAAATTGGTGTCTTTTTGAATTTAGTTGTTGGTGTTGGTGTTTGACTTGTTTGGAAGGTATTAGCTTGGTGGATTTCATTTCAATAGGTGAATGGTTTTGTAGCTTCACATGTGTATTCTTGTTGAAAGGATTGAAATTGATGCGTATTTGTGAAAGTGTATAACCATGAAATGTGTTAATTTCTAAATGATAGAACTCCAGATTTGGTGGTGATGAGAACTAGTGAAAAATTGGCAACATGCTACATGCTATATATAATATAATGATATGGTGCATTATGATATTCTGATGTGCTCGTCTTTTTCATTTGTAATTGTCATATGTATTGGCAACAATCAATTCTGCATACCATAAACTAAACGATTCTACATAATGTTCTTATTCAGAAATAACTGAATTTTTGTGTTTACTTTTTATGCTATTGTTTTTCAGCATTCTTGGACTACTATGATATTCCATACAAAGTTGTGGAGGTCAACCCCTTAGCAAAAAGGAGATTAAATGGTCGGATTATAAGAAAGTGCCAATACTGACTGTGGATGGTGAACAACTTGTTGATTCATCAGGTGTAGTGCACGTACACTTATTAATCATCTATGTGTTTGCATATTTTTATGCTATTCATGTTTCTGTCTTAACCTTGGAATGATTGACAGAAATAATTGACAAAATGAGCTGCAAAATCCATCCAGATCAATCAGATTTAAAAGATGAGGAGATGAAGTGGCGAAAGTATGTATTTGTGAGCGTATGTTTAGTCAACCGGTTATTGTACCTTGTTTCATTCACTTTCTAATAGGTTTTTAGTTTATTTTCTTATGCATGATTCTACTGCTAGTATTTACAAAATAATTGATGTGATTACGTGACAAAACAAGTTCGATTTTTTCTTCATTCTGGCTTTGTGATAGAAGATTACTGATAGTTCTTTAAGAAACCAGATTTATGAAGTCTATTTTAGAAATAAGAAAAGTGTGAGATCATGATGATGTGAAATCTTCATCTTGTTTGTTTCTCTTTGGAGTGTTTTGTTAGGAAAGTTAGCTGGCATAGAGCAGTTCTCATTCTTATTGCATGGTTTCTATGCAACTGATTTGATGTGAGACGTGATTAGTTGGTTGAACAAAATATATGCTCCCAATTGCTTCCTGGATGGGATAAGTTGTGTGTGATGACGAGGCCTGTACTTTTACCAAGTGTAATAAGCTAAAATGTAATATGTGGATTCGCCAAATATACTGATATCAGACACAAACACACGTGCAAGTGATAAAATCTCTAGTTGTCTACTTTTTTTTCAATGGGAATGATGTATGTTTTGCGAACTGATTGCCACTTTATAAATTTTTCTAATATTTGAAAGAGTTTTTAGTGTTGGGTTTTAAGAGTTTTCCAATTTGCTTGAAGGAGAATATCACGAACTGAATTCAAATATTGTTTAAGTGGGTTGATGACCATTTGGTTCACGTTCTGTCACCAAATATATGCAGGAATACATCTAAAGCCCTAGAAGCATTTGACTACATTACAAGCAATAAATAGTCTTTTTGACGTCTTCTCAAAGTTTTCTACGCAGAAAAAAAAATTCTTCTTCCATTATGTCATTGTTTGATCTGAGTGCTGTGTGCCACATGATTTGAATATAACATACCCTGTTCAGGAGCATGGTGATCTAAAGATATATACTTTGCGCTCGTTTTTTGAGCTTTGTTCTACTAAGTTTTCATTGAATTCATTGACAAATAAAAATTTTAGGCTATTTTAGCCTCATGGAGAGGATGAGTGTGAAGTATGCTGTAGCAGCAGCCATGGATTTTGTGTCAAAGAAGCTGAAGAAGAAGCATAACATTACAGATGAAAGTGCAGCCTGGAACGAGAGAATGGGATCGGCTGTTGGACAGTCTTGCAGGATCGATGCTTGAAAGGATTAATACGAAATGGTCCGTCATTCATGTAGAACCTGGTTATTCGAAAAATTAAAGAGCCGAGAGGTGGTTGTAACTTGTATGAGGATGAAGCTACTTCTTATGTTTGTCTTTTAAGTTAGCAGGACTGTAACTTTGATCGCCGTATCTGGTGTCAAGCAAAAATAACTTCCTGCTCTTTTGAGTTTTGGGGAATAAGATCTCTGTTGTGGAAGTGAAGTTCAATTGAAGAGGTTGTATAATAGTAATTTTTATTTTGTAGACCCAACTTAAGCGGGAACTGTTATTAGATATAAAGCGAAGTTAGTAAGAAGCGGGAACTGGCTCTGGTATTGGTCAAGTTGTTGAGCATCCTTAAGTTTAGTATTTTCAGTGGCGAGTTACCTGACTTTACCTTTCGTTATATACTTATATTTTTTATATATTGATTTGGAAGGCATGTATGTGACACTTCAGATGGCATTATTTCTATTCGAAAACGCAAATCATTCACGGAATCTAAAGAATGGTAGAATTAATTTTCCGATAACTAATTGGGAACTTGCTAATGAGGAAAAACAAAATAAAACCATGAACTCATCATCTATATTTATCTCGAAGCTCATGAATGAATGAAGCTCATGGAATAACACAGCTGATGTTATGTTAGAAGTGGTTTTGAAGGAAACAAACTAATGTTTGGTGCCTGTGAACTCCTGCAGGAAACACTCAAGGTGTTTACAAAATAAGAAGACACTCTTACTAAAATAAAACAAAGTAGTCCAAAGGAAAGGATTAAACTAACAAAAATAAAATTTAACAACACAGAGTTGAACCGCAAGCTTGTCACAAATATATAAGAAGCAAGCAATTTCACGAACTAATATGTTCACCTGCATCTGGAGAAAGCGAAGTGGCACTGAAAGCAGCATATTATCAAAGATACATAAGATGACGACGATGCATGGAGTTGACAAAAGAAACGATGAGGAGATAAATAAACAATTATACCCAGGCGTGGGATGGATGGAGAGCAATAGCGCGGCATTCATTAAACCTTCTTCAACGCCCAAATTGAACCTGAGGGGGCAGAAGTGGCACTTTGAATGTCTATGTGGTCAAGTCAAGCACTTGTCCATCGATTCGAATGAGAGGGATGTGCGCGATTTTGGGATAGAGATCCCCCCAACCCGACACCTCCCACTTAGCTCGGGGCAGTTCCGGATGATCAGTTTCTGTAAAGCCGTGAGTTGCGTGAGCTCCTCAGGGAGAGACCTCAAGAGCGGGAGATGAGCAAGTATGAGCATTCGCAGGGCAGTGTGGTGGAGGAGGAGGCTGCCAGGAAGTTCCGTCGCCTTCTCACCAATAACACAAATCAAGGGTTCACCATTAACAACCATTGATTTGTAGCTGTCACAATCGCCAATTATGGCAATAGTCTCGTAGAGGGGAAGGAATTGGAGAAAGCTACTATGATATAGCATAGGACTGCTGTCGTCTATGGTGAGCCAGCGGAGGGAGGTGGTGAAGATTGGGGGCATCGCCTCCAGCTTGGGGCAGTCAAAGAACTTCAAACTTTCCAGTGCTGGCATGATGGGTGACCCGGCGGTTCCTTCTTCGTCTTTACTGCTGATGGGGGACAACGCATCCCACTCCGACCAATTGCTCATGCATTCGAAAGTAAGGTCCTCCAAGCAGGGGAAGTTGGGTAATGGGCCACCGAAGAATTCCCTCCCGACTCTCTCCACTCCATCCAGTCCTGCAATATATAGATTTTTGAGGCTTGGCAACTGACCAAGAGGCGGCAGTTGGTTGCAGTTCTTGCAGTTCCAGAGGTCAACTTGTCGAAGGCCGCAAAAGGCGCCCCCATCAGCCATCCAACTTGGAAATGTTTGGCCTGGATAATCCTGTATTTCTAAGGAATCGAGAGAGGGAGGTGGACGTAACTCTTCCAACACGCCATCTGCTGCAGCTGCAATAACATCATCTGTTGCTGTAATAAAATCGTCCATCTCATTCCAGTTCAGATGCAAAGTACGAAGACTAGTCTTCTTCTCCAGCTTGGCAGTTCGAGCCTCATCTCGGCTCCCCACCTCCTTCAAGTTGAATATATCGAGAGATTCCGCTCTGATATCCATAACTGCCAGCTCTCCAATGTTGCTGCGACTGCATCCTCCTCCTTCATCTCCACCCGCTTCCTCTACCCAGAATCTGTCTAATCTCACTACCACATCCTTTCGCCTCCCAATTCCATTTGGTAACTTTTGCAATACACAACAATGTTCAACATTCAATCGTCTTAAACTGGTCATTTCAAGGATCCCCTCCGGCAATTCCTTTAAACGAGAGCAATGTTCCAGGTTGATTACCTGCAGATGTGGAAGGGAAGCAATTGTTTTGGGCAAGTTCACTAACGAAGTACACCGGCTAACATTCAATTGTCTCAAACTCGGAAGGTCCTTCAATTCCGGCAATTCCTCTAAACGAGGGCAATGTTCTAGGTTGATTACCTGCAGATGTGGAAGGGAAACAATTGTTTTGGGCAAGTTCACTAACGAAGTACACCAGCTAACATTCAATTGTCTCAAACTCGAAAGGTCCTTCAATTCCGGCAATTCCTCTAAACCAAAGCAACCTTTCAGGTTGATTACCTGCAGATGTGGAAGGGAAATAATTGTTTGGGCCAAGTTCACTAACGAAGTACACCAGCTAACATTTAATTGTCTCAAACTTGGAAGGTCCTTCAATTCCGGCAATTCCTCTAAACGAGGGCAATGTTCCAGGTTGATTACCTGCAGATGTGGAAGGGAAACAATTGTTTTGGGCAAGTTCACTAACGAATTACACCAGCTAACATTTAATTGTCTCAAACTCGGAAGGGTACCAATGTTTTCCGGCAAAGTCTTTATACATGAGTTTGACAAGTGTAAGTATCGAAGCTCCTTCAATGTCGCTATTGACGCAGCAGGCAGTTGCGTCAATGTAGTGCCACTCAACTCCAGATGCCTCAAGTGTACTAGCTTCCCAAGGTGATTCCATGAATGACGACTGACACTACTAGTTCTTAATTTCAGCACCCTAACACTCTTCAACGACTTGAGTACAGTATCAATTGGCTCGGGAGTTGATCCATAGTGGTGAAAAATGAGAGTCCGCAATTTTTCAACTTCGGCTAAATTGATGTCCCCTATTAACACTTCTCTTCTTAGTACCCAGTGGCGAGCACCAGCCAGCTGGCTCAAGGTATTATTATTATTGTTTGCATCATCATTTCCTATGATGCAACACTCTTCTTTGGTCACCCTTTGAGCAAGGTCGTGTACAAGATCGTGCATCTTGCATGTCCTTATGGTGCCCTCGTCATCCCTTTCCGGCTCTTGGAACATAGAGCGAGCCAATAGCTCCTCGATACATTCTTCTCCAACTTCTTCCTCTCTTATATAGCCTTGAGACACCCACAAGCTTATCAACTCATCTTTTTCCAGTAAAGTATCTTTCTCGAAAATAGAGCAATAGCCGAAGCAATTCTTTTGTTGTGTGGTTAACTCTGTGTAGCTCAACATCAAGGCAGGTAAAATGCCTTCAGCAGGTTGTGGCAAATCCCATATTTTACTGTTTCGGACCATTTCCCATTGTTTTCTTGTCGGTCGTCTACCTCTAACGGCACTTGCCACTGTTTTCACCGCCAAAGGCAGACCACCACATTTTCCCACAATTTCTCTGCCAATATCCATTAAATGTTCGTACTCTTCCTCCTTCCCCTGCTTAACAACTATCTTCTTGAAAATTGACAAGCAGTCATCATGCCCTAAGCCCTTCAATTCATGTGTGTAAACACTTCCAATCATAGTTTCGACTCCTGTATTTCGTGCGGTGATAACAATTTTACTACCCTTTGCCCCTTGGTTTAGGATGTCCTGCAATGGCTCCCATTCGAGATAGTCTTCATTCCAAACATCATCCAGAATCAAAAGGTATAGTCTATCTTTTAGCATTTCTGCAAGTTGTTCCTGCCGTGATGGCTTAACAATTTCGCCCCAACTCTCAATCATGCTTTTCATAATGGCTTCCCCATCAAAGACCTCTCCAACACACACCCACATTCGCTTATCACCAAATTTCTCTTTGACTCTTTGATCATTGTACATAGATTTAGCTAGAGTTGTTTTCCCCAAGCCACCCATACCCAATATGAATATGGTAGCGACCTTATCTGATCCTTCTTCGCTAATAAGTTTAGTGACCAAGGTTTTCTTATCTTCATCTCGACCAATCACACTGGTTTTATCTACCCAAGACTCGCGATCTCTCTCCTCCCTCTTTCTTCTTACACTAGTTTGATCTACCAAAGAATCGGTTCTTCTCTTCTTCCTCATTCTTCTTACACAGGTATCATCACTAAACCCATACCTTTCCTTTTCTGTTGCTATTTGTTCCAACCGACTTTTAATTTCATCAAATCTTTCTCGGTATTTAAGGTGCTGGAATGGATGCTTTATAAGAGAGGTCAAATTAGAAGACGAAGAATTTCTTACTTGATGATCTCCAAAGCATATCCTCCACTCCTCTAGCAGGTCTTCGACGTCGTATGCTACGTCCTTGAGCTTTTGCAGCCAGCCCCTCACGGATTCCTCACTGATCTGCCTTTTCTCAGCATCTTGAAGCACGTTCTTGATAGCAGAGAATTCACTGGAAAAATTTGCCAGCTCTTTCGTGAGACCCAACAGCGACGCAATTCCAGTTTCTGCCACCTTGGCGAGGTTGTCCACTAACAAGGTAGTGATTGCCTCCGCCATGATTTGGGAGCTAATTCCACTGGTGGTGGTCGAGAAGGTGTTGAGAGAAGAGGTGATGGCTGATACTATAATGCTTAGTAGAGGGTAAATTTGTTGTTTAGGTTGATTCGACTGGAGGCCTACTTTCCGACAAGAATGTAATGATAACAAGCCCTTGCTTTTTCGCAAGTGCTTCTTTGATTTTTCTTTGCACCATTTTTTTCTCTTTGGAGGTGGAAATTATTGAAACTTTCTGAAAAGATTTCATATTTTCTTTTCTTCATCTGATCATCATCGTGTCCTCTTTTGTTTGCCTCACACACACGGGTGGCCAAACTGTTGCTCAAGTCAACGTGGAAAAACGGTGATCATAATATTTTTGGGAATAAAAATGGTGATAGAATAATGTTTAGGCTCGCTCATATCTCCCACGTCTCAATCTGTACACGTCAATAATTGTGGAGAAGCTGTTTCTTTCTTTATTCTTTCTTTGGGATCTGGCCAAGCTTCCCATCACTTATAGTATTATTATAAGTAAACTTGTTACCCATTGAATGTTTTATTGAATGATTAATCTTGGGGAGTAGTGGAATACATCTACGTATTTGATTGTGCTCATGAGATAATGATGAGATGTATATATTTTGTAAGTCAAATTGAAGCTTTTCTAGCGCACGTTTATGAATAAAAAATCAATTGAATTTTAAGATATAAAGTTAAATATGAATGATATCCAAATTTAATAAAATAATAGAATAGATTCCATCATGATAATAGATTTTTGTTGCTTGTAAAATTCAATATTAATTGTAAATAATATGGGTGATGTAAAGATTGTAAAAAAAAAATGTTGATTACATGGTTTTAAAATTTTTGACTCGTTCTGGGGAGGATAGAACGTGAGAGAATATTTTAGTTATGACGGGAGATTTTAGGGGAGTTGGGTAGCGCCCCTATCCGGTTAAAATCATTGTGATGGGCGTCTTCCTCACCCTAGCCGCCTGCTCCTCATCTTCTTCTCCTCTTCCTTACCATAGCCAACATCCTCCTTATTTTGTTGGTGGAGATCATGATTTGTTTTAATAACAGTTGATTATATTGTTATGAATTGTTATCAAAATTACATTACCCTAAATTGATAATAAGTTTTAATAATCATGGGAACTTAAAATTTTAAATCAACAAGAAAACCAAACTAAATTACATGAGCCGCCTCTGTTTTAGCCATTTTCCGGCTAGCCGCCACCTCCGCTAACCAAGTCAACGTCCTAGACGCGTCGGACTCGCCGAGCCGATGCCAATGGTACCCAATCCAACTGCTATACGGCCAGCAGATGTTGTCTGAGATTGTCACCGAAAAACTACCGAAAGTTGTCGGAAAATTGTCGAAAGTTGCCGGAAAACCACTAAAATCTGCTAGAAAACTGCCAGAACCCGCTGGAAAACCGGATTCGTTGGAATCCACCGGATCCTCCAAGACCAAATTATCCTGATGCTATTGGCGTCGAGGGAGGGTGTAAATGATTATTATTATTATTATTATTATTATTATTATTATTATTATTATTATTATTTTCTTTGATCACAAGTGCAAGTTGGGAGGGTGATCTTCACTGCTTGATTAAATAAAACACTACTAATCTGTGTATAATATAGTTGATATTATTGTTTATTAAATCCCATTAATTAATAAAGAAAGTATGATTATGGTAATAATATGGGTTATTAAACTATAACAGTGTACTAATCACAAACGTTGAACCTAAATAGCATAATGAAAATAAATAAAGTTCAAACTTTTATTGGGTTGATTAATTTAGAATAATTCTATTAGTAATATCTTTAAATTAGGATAATACAAATCATTTTAAATAATTTAATAGAACAACTTAATTAATTGACTGTTAAAGATTCAACATTGGTGAAAGGTGAATAAATTATTGTAGGTATACCCAAGATTTTATTTAATGAATTAAGTATCTAGTACTCCCTAAATTGTGATTAATAAGGATAGTGATTAAGGATTAAAATCGTAAACTAAATCGTCAAGATTGTTGCTTAAGTAATTATCGTCTCAAAGTAAAACATACTAATAATAGTAATTAAATACTTGGTCATAAGCTAATAATTATTTATCATTAGTTAAGTCTGAATTGTGATTTAATTAATTAATTTAAAATGTAACTGTGACTTAAATGATTACATCACATGAATAATTAATTAATCACTAGACTTGTTGTAAATGTTGAGAATTTAATATTTAATATTGTTGAATGCTGCATGCTCTATGTTAACGAGTTTTAATAATGATATATTTTAGTCATTTGATGCATGCATTTCTACTCAAATAAAATTATACTTATGTATAATTTTATTTTCTCGTTCAAATTAGGATTGTCGATCGCAATTGCAGGTTCACTTGCGAACTATCAGGTTCGTATAATTATTTGAAATGTTGTATTTTTCCTTTTTGGTAGCCCTAGTCGGCCTGAGCCCAGATTCGACCACCATGCACCAAATGCAACCAAGGTCAAGGAATTGCCTTAGTCTGACACGGGGCTGCGCTTTTAAATTTACTTGAAAGATAAAGTACATGCCTCCATGCCGAAAGGGGTGACAGGGCGCAGTGGCGCAAGACGACTCATTATGCACTTCTGATACTGAGAGGGTAAGTCAATGACAAATATCAGTAACTAGAAGCCATTGGCCACGTAGCATGTGTATGCATGCATGGGATTGTATCTGGATGGGGTGGCCACCCCTCCCAGCATAATTGGAGCTCGGCATAGACTCATAACTACTAAAAGTTTCATGAAATGATAACAGGGATTATATTGACTTGTTTCATTTAATTATGCGGCTTAGTGGTTTTATCACTAACGCGGAATTGCCTCCACAGGTGAGCAACTTCGGACCGAGGACTAAGAGTGTGGTTGGTGGTTCTTTTACCAACCTAGGTTTGGTGAATTGATAATAAATTGGATTTTCTTTTATTCTCTTGAGTTATAAATGTGGCTACAGGAAATGGTTAGAGGCTGTGGGACTTTTTGCTCACGTAGTTAATTTATTATATGTATTGTCACATGCTATTAGAACATGATTTATTTTTATAATTTGAAAATTTCTAGAACTATTTGCCATGTTACGATTCATATTTTTGAATGTTACTTTCACATCATTTTTATTTTTTTTAGTAACCCCCGACCGGTTAGGGTGGGTCGTTACAGGTGAGTTTAGGGCCGGTTAGGGATTTTTTTAGTTTTCGGATTCAAGTTTTACGGATATGACAATATTCGATTCATATCCCACCCAAATCCCCAAGTGGGCTAACTATTAACTCACCAAAAAAACACAGATTTGTATAGTTTAATTTTCTTGAATTTTGGTGTGAAATTTGGAGCTCATTGAAATGCATACATTTTATTTATCTCCGTGTTTAATGGTTGGTGGCAAGTGGCTAATAATTAGCACACATTGCTTGTTAGTGAAGGCCAAACCCACACATGGGTGGGCCAAACTGTTTCCCAAGTCAACGTGGGAAAACGGTGATTATAATGTTTTTGGGAATAAAAAATGGTGATAGAATAATGCTTAGCACCTTCTTGGCTGGCTCATCTCTCCCACGTTTCATTCTGTACATGTCAATAATTGTGGAGAAGCTGCTTCTTTCTTTATTCTTTCTTTGGGATCTGGATCAAGCTTCCCATCACTCTCGGTCAAATGTTTGTGGGCAAACATTACCAAAGTGATTGAACAAGTCTTGCTATCCCCCAATTTTTTAGTAACAACAAAAAGTTTTTTTAAAAAAATATTTATGTAAGAATCACTATATATATATATATATATATATATATATATAATTGAATACAAAAAACTAATGCTCACATAAAACAACACGTCTGCTGCTACTATTTTGGATGCAATTGGCTACTTGTTCTTTCTTTCTAGAACATTGTCCAATAGGTTGATTAGTGGGCTGGGTCTCACCACTTCCAACTGCTTTGCTAATGCAGAAAACTACCTCTTCCAAACCAGAGTGGAACGAAATAACAAGGAAGGTTCGCGTGGTATCATATGTTCGAATTGAGCTTTGTTTGAGGCTGTTTTGCTTAATCTTGCAAGGAAGACCTGGGTCTTTGTGATAAGTATGTTATATTTTTGTGCGTAGACATCGATGCACATAGTTGCCTTTTCTTTTAATGCCCCGTAATGTCTATCAAGCAAATTCTAAGATGGGTTTGGTTCATCAAGGGACAAAAAATGGTGTGTGATACAAAGCATGACAAAAAATGGTGTATGATACAAATTCATGTCCTTATATCCTGAATTTGCATTCCTATGTAATCTGCACCATTCTAGGACTGTACTCCATGTCATGGCATCAGACTTGCAGTGCGTTGGGTCAAGCATAGTTTCCATTTCTTCAAGTAGACCTTTCCGATCCAAGACATCAACCAGGCAGTCATAATGTTCCTTAGAGGGAGTCCAAAGGTCTTCATGGAATCAAGGTTTTACCTTCCTTCTTCCATATGCTACCAATTGCTTCCTGCTGGTTAGGATAAGGT
>JAURVB010005544.1:0-45035 GCA_033002965.1 Piper betle
TTACGAGTAGTTCGATCCTTTGTAACAGTTCTGGTCCGGGTTGAGAGTAAACCGGATTGGGGTGTTACAAGGCCGGACATAACATATACAGTTAGAACGATTAGCATACATTTAGCAAATTTAAGTAAAGAACATTAGCAAACAGTTAAATGGATAATGATATACTTGAGAGGTACAACCAAAATGTATTTGTATTTTGAAAGTGATAAACCTTTGTTGATTGGCTACATAGATGCAGACATTGCAGGTGACTTAGAGACAAGAAGGTCAACATCTAAGTTTATTGTTAATTTTTCTAATGGAGTTGTGTCTTGGTAGTCTAGGTTGCAAAAGTGTGTTGCGTTATTCACAACTGAAGCCAAACTTATTGCTACTACAGAAGCTTGTAAGGAGAAACTATAGACAAAGAAATTTTTGAATGAAATTGGTGTTAAATAGGAGAGATACATTGTCTACTCTGATAACCAAAGTGTAATCCACCTGAGTAAGAATTCAACTTTTCATTTAAGGAGCAAACACATTGGTGTGATGTATTACTGGGTAAGAGATGTGTTTGAAAGTAAATCTCTTGAGCTAACAAAAATTCATACTAAAAGGAATGTTTCAGTTGTGTCAAAGGAAAAATATGTTTACTATAGGAACAGAGCAGACATGGATATAGCTTCCCATGCCGGCTAAAAACATTTCATTGACTCAGGAAGGGGAGGTTTGTTGGGTTGTCCGTCCCCCATAAATACACGAAATGGTAACCTTGTTTTGGGTAAAAACCAAAGTTTTTTAAAAAACGTGTTTTGCGTGTGTGTGGTGTGAATAAAAGAAAAGACAGACATTTTTCTTCTTTTTTGTGTGGAGAAAAAGGGCGACTAGAGGAGAAGGGGAAAATTATGTAGATTGAAAAAAGGTGATGATCTTGTTAAGATTCGTTTACGATCGTGAATGGTAGATTCGCAAAGTTCTTAATGAGTGACATCTTTCTTTTATTCTCTTTATTTGTGATTAATACCAATTATGTTGAAATTACAATAAATTGGTATTGAGGGAGTTTGTTGTCCCGTGGATATTTTCTGTATTAAGTTGTGATATAGTGAATTTGATCAGGCCGTCTGCCTTGTGGTTTGTCCTTGGATTTATGGTTTTCCATGCAAAAGTGGTGTTGTCTCTTATTTGTGTTTAATTTAGTTAAATTGGTTGGTACTTCTTATCAATTATGTGTTGACATGAGGATTTAGGTGTTTGGTTACTCCCCGTAAGTGGTATCAGATTTTGGATAAAGAGAGGCTCGTGAAACCTGTTTCAAGTCCTTTTGGGGGCCAATAAGGCCCAACTGTAGCTATCAGGGCCCGGTTGGTTTTGGTGTTGCCTCGGTTTGCCTTATGGTATGTCACTCAGCCTAAATTAGTGTCTCCTGAAAACATGTGGCCCTAACATGTGTGAGAGAGAAATGATTTAAATAATATAATATGAGAGGGGTGAATTATTAGATTAATCTCACATCAGTCGTGAATGGTGTTGGTAATTTGTATATGAGCTAACGGGAAAACCTTATTCTTTGAGCTAATTTTTAAATTAAGATAAGCCCGTAAAACTTGTTTCAAGTCCTTTTAAGGGCCTATAGTGCCCAACTAAAGGTAGAAGGAAGTAGATCTTTGGTTGTTGTCTAGACTCCACATCCCTTAGCTAGATAAGTGTTCCCTTTGTCTTTTGTTTGAAAACTTTGGCATGGTTAATAGGGAATAGATATTTTTATTTGATTGACTGCTGGTATACCCCGTTTCTCATCCAATCCAAACATATTTTGATTTGAAATATGCCTTGTTTGTTTGCCTAAACCTTGTGTGGTACAGTAATTTAATGCAGATTCAGTGTGTATTCTTTAGTACTAAATTATTAAAATAGAACTATTGAGCTACAATTTATTGGGGTTGCTTACTTGTAATTTAGATATGTGATTTGATGTCTTTATTGGTATTTATTCGTCTAAATTATCTACGGTGGCTCAAGTCTTGAGACCAAATCCAGCCAGACATAGTCACACCCCTACACCAACACCAAGTGAGCCTTTGTACCAAGACTATTCTGGTCCAATTTTTACTAAGATCGGGACAAGTAGAAGAAAATATAAGAAGAGGTAGGTTAAGATTTTTTGGGTAAAGAAAAGTGGAATAAAGAGTGCTCACAAACTCTATAAATGGAAGCCCATGTCTAGGGCTTAGGGGTTAAAAAAAATAATAATAAAAATAAGAGGGGACACTCTGATCATGCCTTTACTTGCTTGACGGCTTATTGCTCAGTGCCTTTGCCAACTGTGCAGTACCGCCTACATGAAGTCCTACTGCAGCCCTACCTTTAGAGGGTAGCCCCGAAGCTTCCACAGGAGGGGAGTCCCTGTTCGTTGTTGCCAAGGAGCCATCCCAACCAGACCCCTTCTCCCTGTCACGGGACCACCATTGCTGCCCATCGCCGAAGCCAAGACGCTTTCGTTGTTGGTGTCGCCGTGGAAGCCTTGTTATCATTTTCAAGCCTCATCGGGGGTCTTCGAGAGGAGTTGCTGCCTCGTTGATCACCGTTACCATTCCGAAGACTAGGAGCCCGCTACCCTGCTGCATGGCGGAGGGAGACGTTTTGCTGCATTTGGAGACTCTTGTCTGGCCGCTGCCGAAGTAGGAGCTGGACGTGCTGTCCTACCATATAGCTGACACAGAGAAGAAGAAGAAGAGCAAGAGAGGAGCACCACTTTCGCTGCCAAATCCCACCATTTGGCCACCTTCATCGCTCATTAGATTGCTGCTAAAATTTTGCAGCTGCTTGCCAAGGAGAGGTGCTACAGCCGCGTGCTGCTGCCAGGGCCAAGCCGTGAGAACCTGCCCAGGAGATTTGGAGGTCTGCCGTCGTGCTGCCTCAAAGCAGCGGCTACCTCGAAGGAGCAACATTGGGGCCTCACGCCTTGCTGCCTTGGAGCCTAACTCCACCGAAGTTTGATTGTTGAAGAAAGAAAAAGCCTACCATGGCCCTTCTGGTTGTGTATCATGCACTAGTGACCCTTTCCTAACTGCTGTATCGCGGAGCCGCTCGTCGACCAAACCAGGAGATCGAAGCCTCCTATCGGAGTCCTGCCCTGTAGTGTTGCTGGAGTAGTGCCGCTGCTGCTGCGAAAGAAGATGCAGTTACTAAGGAGTAGGCGAGGAGCCGCTTTACAGAAGATTTAGATCGTTACCGGAGTTGTACAGAAGGCTCGTATTTTTGCCGCTATACTGCTGTTTGGCAAAGAGGAAAGTCCACCACTTATCCTGCTACTGCTTCGTCGAGGGAAGAGTTCTAGACCAATTTCGCCTTGCAGCCTTGCTGTTTTGTAAAGTTCTGCCCATCACAAAGTTCAGAATCTTGGATGTTTTTCTGCTGCTAAGAACATTGGTGCTAGAAATTGGGCCACCGTGGAGCTTTGTCAATGGGTCGCTTCAAGAGTTTGCCCACCACCGTGTTGCCACTACTTCCAAGGAGAGACACCGGAGCTTCCAACCGCTGGCCGGACGTACAACTTTACGGACCATCTTTTGTTGTTGGTATTGCCTTGTCGTCGTGCTAGTTTTGCTACCAAAGCTGCTGCAACCACGAACATCAAAGAGGAGCTCTACCTGTTCATAACGTTGATTGAAGGAGAAGAGAAGGATAAGGATTTGGACCAACCCAGCTTGCATGGATCATGTTGGTGGTCCCTGTTCAACCAATTATTACCCACTGGTTGTTGTTGAGCACGACTGGGAACCCACTCAAGACTTGTTGGCTGCCCAAGATGACTGTACCATATTGGCTATTCTTTTATTTTTCCTGAACCAGCTTGGTTTGGTACGACCGGACCTTAGTTTAGTTCGGAGTTTATTTCAATAGCTGCCCTTGCTCCGATTGGTTTCAAGCAAAATACCCTACCGTTTTTGGATAGTCTGGACACCGTGGTGAAGTCATTTTCATTACTTGAAGATCAAAAAGAAGTGAACCAGGGCTCTAGGGTCAAGACTATTGAGGGCAGATCAAGTTCAAAGTGGCAAAAATCTACTAAATTTAATAATTTGTATTGGAATAGAAAATTAGTGGAGTACCAATTTCATCATGGATTGACTTAGGGATTCGAGTTAAACCTTAAAAACCATGTAAAAATTTTTGTGAGCTATTCCTTGCTTGTGACACTTTATTTTTATTTTTATTGCATGATTTCTTTGTGCAGTAAGGGCGCCTCGTTCCCACTGATCCTTCTAACATGAAGTGAATCATGATTCGTAGGATAGGAAGTCCCGCACCCGAATATATTTTAGCAACTCCACTGGGATCGTTAAGAGGTATTAGTGTTGTTTGAAGAGAGTGCGTACAGAAGGAGATGACTCCCGAGACAAAATTTTGCACAACAAAAGGGGGCAAGTGAAGGAAAACCTTCCAACGCACTTGCAACCAATCAACCTGAAGGACAAGTACAACCCACCACAAATTTGGGCAAACCAGCTTCCCCGTAAAGTGACAACTTGGACTTGAATGAACAACTTTGAGACCAGATTAGACAACTTGAATCGGCACTTGATGATGCACTCGCCTTGAATAGGCCAGCCTCTATCGCAATGGGAAGCACATCCAGGAGAGATGCCAACTTAGCAAACTGGTGAACTCTAGAGGAGACAGATAAACTAGCTACGCAACTGATAACAAGCATTCGCACGATGCAGGAGGATAGGCCTTTGGTGACCGCCCCAGCAAGCATGGATTTGTGTAACACCCAATTTTGATTCACCTATGAACCAACCCAAAAATGTTATCGTCGACTTAATCGTTTACTAATCTACTTGATTTGGTTAAGCCGACCTGGATTTACCCTTGGTGTCTCAAGATAGTGATGCAACATGCAAAGCATGGATGAGATACTTGGGTTCTAACGTTATACTACATGCATACTATGGTATGCAAACAAGCATAGAAACAAACCAAACAAACAAAAAGTTTAAAAGAAATATCTATTTTTAAAAAAATGGGCAAAGTCTCCCCTAAGAGTGCAATAGGGGCTACCCTGTCAACAACAAGCAGTATATATTTATAACAATAAAATCCACAAACACGGTCCAAACACAGTATTCTCTACACATTCCAGATATCCTTACTTTCCTCATCATATGAGCCGAGTTTAAGCTCTATTGCTCACCTGTTCATTTCCATTCTCTATTTTCGTTCACATGCAAAACATTTATAACAATTTCGTAGAATAGCATTTCAATTTCACTATCCACACAGTTCAACACACATCATCCTCACCAATTACACTCAGCAGGTACATGTGTGTACGATTTCAGTGCTGCTCCTCTGCAGTCCCGACAGTGTTCATTTCTCGTGGTTCTCACCTACATATATAATAAGAAGACGTAAGTAATGAGTGTTACCGATCCAGAAATAACTAATAAAAAATTGAAACATGAGAGCTTGCCCACCTATTGAGTAAAAAAAATCATTACTCTACCTCAAAGAACTGTCATAAGGGCAATAACTGGGAGCCATCAACCTCAGGCGACAATGTCCCCTTTCTATCTCATTCATATTCATTGGTGACTTTAAGCTATCCCTTACGCGGGAAAATAATTCTTTTTCCTCTCAGCGTCTACATCCTCTATATCATTCCTAGCCCTGAGTACAGAGGCCGAGTACTTTCAAACATGAGCCTTCAGTACCCTTTTAAGCCACAAGTCTAGACATGAACTACATAGCAGTACCCGTAAACCTCCACACTTCTCTGGGTTTGAGGAGTTCAAAGGTGGAGTTATCATGGTCCATTGAGAATGGAACAAGCGCTTACCAATTCCAGAGCCCGTTTTGACAAACACACACCCTATCTCAAGACGTGGCCATCGGTTTTCCCTCGTTTTACATCTTATTGAAAATGCGAAAACTAAATATCCATAGGCCTGGGTAGGAATTTTAACATAATAGGCCCGAAGGAATCGTGAGCTAGATCTGAGTTTTTAAAACAAACTCTAGGGATCTCATCCTCGAGGGTTATCAATCTAGAAATACAATTGGCTAAATGACCCGTGTGGTGTGAGATACAATAAATCCACCACTCGACACGTCTACTTACCTGCTAAAACAAAACACGATAGAATGAGATACTAAATCAAGAGCGCATCCTAAATGGACCTAGTAGAAGCTCCAATCGTATCCACGCGCCTAGGCGGTGAGCTCCTACTAGGTACCTACACATCAAATTAAAAGCTAATGCTCGCTAACTAAATGGTGCATCAAACTCATCACAGACATCATACTCACAATATACTCATCACCCATCAACAGTTGAACAATCATCAATGTAAAAAAATTTCTTGCTTATCTTATTCATACCGATTTTAATAGTTTTTCTAAGTTACGTTGTAGTCAATTAGCATGTTTAGATTTAATTCACCTTCTTAGATCATTAGCATTCATTAAGAACAACTCAAATCTTAGAAATATCACATAACCCTAAACCATCAGGCATTCATCACATCAAACAATCAATCCTAACATGTCATGCTAACAATCATTAATTTTAAATAATTAAATCGGGATTAATTAAACCTCGCGTCGATGGCAATCGGTACGGCTAGGGTTTCGTCATGCGGTTTGAGACTCGAATTTGGCATCCTGCGGCGTCTGAAGTTCAATCGGGTTCAACTGGATGAGTTCGGCAGAAGATCAGGTGAATTCTAGCGAATTTGGGTTTTCGGCAATTTTTGGCGGTTTTGCGTAGTTTTCGACAATTTTTTGGCGAGGCAATCAGGGCTATGGGTCCGCACTGGCTTAGAGAGCTCGACCCAATGATGGTGGTGGTGAGGATGGTGATAGCAGCGATGATCGCCGCTGGCGGCAATGAGTTGGCATGGGTCGATCATTTGTCTGACTGGTTGGTGGTTGGCGGCGATGCTCAGGGGTGGAAGGGGAGGCGCCGGCGGCACGATGTTGGTGGAGCGGCATGGACGGCGGGGAATCGCATCGTGGACTGTGGTGCGGTCGCATGGCGATTTGGTGTCATGGAGGTCGGGCAACAGCCAGAGATGCTCGGGGTTGCACGATGACTGCACGGCGGGCCTCGATAGTGTCGATCGGCGGCGGTGTGGTAGCCGGAATTGGCGTTGGTGACGCAAGTTAGGGCGGCATCGGCGGCGATTGGGTTTGGCGAAGTGAAAAGGTTGGGGTGATGGTCGGTGGCAATTTCATGAATAAAACTTAATTTGACTCCGACTCGAGTAAAAATTAATAACTAACTCGTAATAAATCCTAAAAATATATAAACAAATAGGAAAAAATCCCATAAAATAGAATACACTCCATAACATCACAATGCAACACTTTGAACAACTTTGTGAAAGGGTGTTGATCTTCAAGGAACTCGAAGGATTTTTGCTTCATTGAAGAATGCTAAGGCATTAACCAACGCTATCATTGAACTCGGTGAGCAAGGTCAGGAAAAACAACTAGAAAAGTGAAGAAACAACAATGAAGGGAGGAAGGTTGCACCCTGACAACTGGACAAATGGAGGAATATAAAGGATTACACCTTTAGTGTTGGTGATACCGAAAGATAGTTGATGTTTTGGTTAAGCAAGGAAAGATCACACCATGGACATTGAAGAACCCACCGAAGCCAAAAGGTGTGAAGAAAGAAATTTTTGCTGATACCATCAAATGGTGGCCGTCCAATAATGAAGTGTCGGGACGTAATAAAGAAAATTCAAGAATTACTCAACAAATGGGAAATCAAATATAAAGCTACCACAACACAAAAGACACTGGTAGTCAATGCTATGATAGCAAGTCATTCGACTTCGCGATTGAAGATTCAAGACAAAGAAAAAGAAGAAGCTGAACAAAGCAAGGGCAAGGAACCCAAGGAAGAGAAGTTAGAAAAAGAAAATAATTTGAAGGAAATGAAGTGTTAGACCAGGGAAGGAAAGAAGGATTCTTCCTCTCCCACACCAAGACAAGAACTTGATCAAATGACAATTGTCAAGAAGCTAAGAAAGATACCTGATTTAGTACACATGTATAATGCATTGCACCTCTCACCCATTATCAGTTGAACAAGCTTTGTCAGAATTTGCAATAAGAAATGGAGAAGATAATTTCTTAAACTCGAGTGGAATAAAAGACTACATCACTAATGTGGAGTACTTGGGACACCCTTTCCCCATTTTAACTCGAGTAAACAAAGAACAAAGAGCCCATACTAACCCGTCTTGGCTACATGCTGATGATACTTTACCAATGCCAGCATGGATCATCACTTTCTCCAATGATGATTTGAGTCATTGTGAGCCCAATCACAACCGGCCATTGTTTGTCAGTGTGGAGCACCACAACAAACTTGTTTGGCGTGCACTGGTTGTTCAAGGATCATCAATTAATATCCTTTCAATTTATGTGCTGCTTGAATTGCGTTATACTAAGGAAAACCTCAAGGCAGATAATACTATAGTTAACTCGGTGTCTCCTGTACCGTGCGTGTCATTGGGAACAGTGTGTTTGTACATCTTTATTGGCCCCTTCAACTTACCACACTTATTCCACATCCTAGAAATTGATCAAATGTGGCACATGCTCCTTGGACGACTATGGATTCATGACCACCGATGCGCGCCATCTTCGTAGCACCAATACATTAAAACCATACCAAGTCCGGGGGCTGCAAAGCCTAATTGCTCTTAAGGAAGTGCACTTTGTGGATGCCGCATTCTTCATGGAGGGAAATGTATTGAAGTTAGCTCGAGAATAACCATTTAGTCAAGTCTATCCTGTTACAATTGTTGATTTTTTGGACTTTATTAAACCGAAGGCTAACTATCCATCACTAAAACCTCTTAAAGTAACAAAGTTACACAAGTTGTCAGTTCCATCGACACCGGCGATTTTGCCAGGGCCAGAAGCTTCACTAGTACCTCTAAAAGTCACAATTTATTTTGGACAACCAAAATAAAAATGTTAAGGAAATATCACTAATCCAAGAGGTGCAAAGTCAAGAAGAAAAAATCGCACTGTAACTGAAGATGCCGCCATAGTGGTAGCACAATGAGCAATGCCAGTGACAAAATTTTGTGAGAAGGAAATCATTACATATGACCCATGCCCGATCATTGACTTTGAAGAAGAAGAATGCAATTTATTTGACAAGTTTGAGATGATAACCTTCGAACCGCAAGAGTCAATCGCATTGGAATCATTCCATTATTGCATATTAAGTGAAAATGAAGGATCAATGCGACCATGGTTCGTGGGAGAAATATCATATGAAGAGGGACTACAAAATAAAGAGATACAACAAGCCCCAAGTCATTTTGAAGATGGAGTTACTTTAGTAGCATAACGACTTGCAGAAATTAATTTGAAGACTTGTAAAGAGTCCCGTCCAACTTTTCGTTAGTCAGGGTTAGAAGAAATGGAGTTACAAGGATTGCTTTGCATGGTCCTATGATGGGATGTCAGGTTTGTCTACTAAAGTTGCAGCACACCACTTTGCAGTCAAGCCAGGTGTACGTCCAGTTGTTCAAGTTAGAAGGAAGTTTAGCTCACCGATTAATCGCAACGAAGATGTAGAAGTTGAAGAATGAAAACTCTATTTGTGAAGTCAAGATCTCAACAAAGTGTAACCAAAGGATGCATTTCCTTTGCCAATCCCTAATATTTTACTGACAATGTAGATGGTTGCCAGATGTTTTATTTCATGGATGGATATAATGGCTGTAACACCCCAATTTCGGTTCACCTAGGAACGAAATCAGAAATGTTATGATCAAGTCGAGTCATGTTTAAAGTTGTCAGTCGGTACAACTCGATTGATGAAATAGATAGAAACAACCCTCTTGGTGTCTTGAGAATGGAAAACATTATTAAATAGGCATTAAAACATATCAAATATAAGTGAAAGTAAGAAAAAAATAAATGCATTGAGCTTAAGTATGTGTAGCGTTTATCTGTCCTTCCACCAAAGTCAACTCAGGATTTACAAGGCCTACATATATTATATAAAAACCTTCAATAACGAATGTTACTAGTCCGAAAAATAATTAATACAAACTGGCAAATGAGTATTCCATTACCTACGAAAACTTATGAAACTTCAAGATTGCCTCACACTGGGTAGTAAGCAAACATACTTAAACAAGCGCCGGCTCGCATGTACGGCTCATAATCATATTTATAGATACAATGCTTAAGCCCTCACACCTTCCATATCAACCGCCATAGTACTCGAGTTGCAAAAGAAATAATTAAGTTAGTGCCACATATTCTGGAAATACGCTGCATTACGCAGTACCATCATACACCGCACTACCTCATGGTTTGAAGGAGTACTAGTGTGATTTATACATATCTCCATACCACTCACTCCCTTATTTGTGAAATCCGTAAAAAATGTGCATATTTATATAAAAGGATTAGGAAAGAAGTTTCTATCATACATTTCTAGAGCTTCAGTTCGAAAACCAACAAGGGATCTCATCCTTGTAGTTTTATTAAACATGCGTAGAAAACACAACTAAATGGCCCAACATCGAAGGGATGCAATAAAACACCGCCGATGTCGTCCTACATATAAAACACAATTAAAATCTACATGTAAAAAGTCAAGCAGAGAGGAGAGTCCTACGGACCTGTGGTCCAAGTTCCAAGCGTATTTGCACATCGACGGCGAGCTCGGACTCCGAAGCTTACGTCAGAACCCATTGCTAAGTAAAATACTAATGTCTTTATATGATGCATGCTCGTGGTATGTGCTCATATCATCAATTCATCGTAAAAAAAGGACTACACTACATAAACATACCGCTAAACACATAACACATAAATCGATGCATAATAAAGAAAATAACTAATAACAAATAATAAATACATACATACAATCATGAATAAATAGATGATAATAAATATATAAAAATAATTAATACTCTAATCATGAAATAATAATATCATATACTATAGACGTAAATGGCTAAACATGAGTAAATATTATATATACTCATATTAGTTATCATATAAACAATTAAATAAATAAATACATAATCATTAAATAAATAAGTAAATAAATATTTAATTTTAATTAATAGTGAATAATAATAATATCATAGTACTCATTACATAATACGTACTTAAATACAATTAAATAATAACATACACGCAACGAACAAGTAAATAAATAAATAAATATATAAAATTTAGTAAACATAATAAGATTAATATTCATAAGTAAATATAATATTAATAACAACAAATAATCATGTAAACATTTATCGTATATGATAAATATATAAACAAAATAAATAAATAATAATGAATGAATAAATAAATAAATAAATAAATAAACAATAAATAAAGAAAAATAATCATAACATTCAATCATGCTAAATCATGTGAATATGCATTACAATTAACATAGGAGGTTCTCGGTTACCATAAACGGTGAAGAACAGACGAAAACGGTGCGAAAATAAGCTGAACTAGACCAAACCGAGCTGAACTAGAGCAAACCGAACTAAACTAACTTGGTCTGGGTTAATTACTGGGCTGGGTCGGCTAGGCTGGTGGCACAGACACGGCACGGACTGGCGACTCGGCATGACCAGGCGGACGCAATCGCGGGCTGGCCGACAGGGTCGCGATCAGGCGGACAGCGAACCAGGTAAATGGGTCGGACGGAGGGCCGCCAGTTCCCATCCCCGAAAAATGCAGACGGCGGCACGATTGGTATCGCCGCCAGTCTGGATCGACGACCCATGTGACGAGGATCACAATGGTGGTGGTGATCGGCCGAGTGCAGCAGTCTACTAGCCAGGAAACGGCTGGGAAAGGGGCGGATTGCCGCCGGGTGCGGCGACGTCATTGGTGGCGATCGCGACCATGGCAGTCATCGTGGGTTGTCTCAAAAGGTAGATCTAGGCAATATGAACCTGTCAGGGTGTTCGGACCTGCCAGAGGTGGCTCGCCGGCGCCAAACAATGGCACAAATGGTGGCGGTGGCACCGGAGACCGACTCCAAAAACTCCCTTACCGGTGGCGATTGCGGCAGCTCCGGTGGTCGTGAGAGGGACGACTAGAAAGCTGTGTGTGGGTCGGTCATGGGGGTACCGGTCCGGTGGTCGGGGGCGAGGCGGACACTCTCTGGTGGAAAGGGTGTAAATTTTGAAATCGTGAATGATCTCCCGAAGTATAACATGGTGAAGATAAGGCTGAATGGACGGCTCAGAGGTTATCACGGGCACGATCTGGACGTCGGATAACTCTTAGCGTAGTAGGGCCTACCTAGGGGTATATACAATATACATATAGATGGAAAGCTCGAATAAAGACCATCCAAAGTTAATATTGACTCGAGTCCTAAAAGTGACTCTATAGGCAAGAATAGAGGCAAAAAAGTTAAATGGGTTTGAAACCCTGAATTCGATCAAGCTAGGCCCACAAGGGCATAATCTAGTAATCTGAAATTCCTATACTACATGCAAATGAAATACTGAGATAATCCCAAACGGATATAAAACACTGTATTGGCTTAGATCTAGGCCTAAAATCCTAACTAACTCATAAAAATCATATGTATACCTTGCTTATACATATGCATGTCGAGTATACTCAATCTCAATAATATGCTCATATGGCCATTTGGGCCTCATAATTGAAACTACTGTATGCATGTCGGGTATACTCAATCTCAATAACATGCTCATACGGCTATTTGGGCCTCATATACTTATGCACTACCGTATCATAACTGAAACTATCATATGCATGTCGGGTATACTCAATCTCAATAACATGCTCATATGGCCATTTGGGCCTCATACTCATATTTATAAAATTGTTTTGGTTTAAGCTCGCTCGAATAGATCCGAAACTGCCCAAACTGGACAAAATTAAAATCGGGTAAAACCCTAACCCAAAAATGGGGTTTTACAGTGGCTACAATTAGATTCACATGGTAGCTGAAGATGAAGAAAAGACAACTTTCTACATGTCTGTTGGAATTTATTGTTATACGGTAATGCCGTTCGGTTTGATGAATGCAGGGGCTACCTACTAACAAACGATGTGATATATTTTTGCAAACATGCTACATGTGGAAATGAAGGATTATGTCAATGATATAATTGTGAAGTCAAAAGCAAAAAGTGATCATTGCAAAGTGTTACGGAAGGTACTTCACCGGTGTAAAGTCAATAACTTGAAGTTGAATCCCTGAAAATGTGCTTTTGGTGTCTCATTAGGGCAATTTCTAGATATTTGGTACACGAGCGAGGAATCCATGTTGACCCTGCCAAGATTCAAACTATTAGAGATATGACTCCACCTACATCCTTGCATCAATTGCATAGCTTCTTAAGAAATATCAACTACATTCGGAAGTTTACCCATACTTGTCTTCCAAGATTTTGTCGCTTACTCAATTGTTGAAGAAAACAAGTTTGAGTAGGGCAAAGCTTGTGAACTAACCTTTGAGAAGATAAATACAGAATCGGTAAAGCCTCCAATTTCACTTGTCCTAATGCCCGACAAACCACTCATCCTATATATTTATCACATAGAGGCAACACTTGCAACTATCTGAGCCTAGGCTGATGACCTAGGGAGAGAAAAATTTGTATATTATTTAAGCAGAGCTATGAGTTCACTTAAATAGATGTATACAAAGATTGAGAAGGCATGCTTAGCCTTGGTGTTTGCTTCGTAAAAGTTGTGACACTACTTTCTTACACATGAAGTGAATTTAGTGGTACACAACAACCCTATTCAGTACTTGCTCCCACAACCGGCCTTGTCGGGAAGAGCGACGAGATGGCTTTGGAAGTTAATGAATTTTGAAATCAAGTGTGTCACACAAAAAGCAATGAGAGGCAAAATAATTGTCGAGCTACTCGGCAACCATTCAACGCTACCATCAGATAAGAAAGAAGAAGTCCATTGCAACAGGGATAAGAAACTAGTAAAGTGGACTTTGTATTTTGATGGAACAGCTGTGGGAATGTGAGGCGGAGCGAGATCCACCAGAGGAGCTGGAGTTATCCTAGTGGAGCCTTCTGGGAAGATGCATTTATACGCTTACAACTTGCATATTTTTGCACTAACAATAGTGTACAATATGAAACAATGTTGTTGGGATTGTTGCTTGCAAAGGATTTGAAGGTGGAATACTTGCTAGTTTGAGGTTACTCATTATTGGAGATCGAACAAGCTGCAAGAAATTTTGAAGTTAAGGAAGCATCACTTGGTAGTGTGCAAGGCACGTTTGATGCAATTCTTCAAGAACTTCAAAGAAGTGGTGTTTGAACATATTCCTCGTTCTATAACTCACATAGCGGATGGACTCGCCGTATTGGGATCAAGATCAATTGCTATAGGAGAAATCATGGAGCCAATTATCTGGTTTGCTCGCCACAACGCACCCGTTGGTGCGGCCCTACTATCAAGTGTTGTATTTGAAAGTTTCGCACTAAAGGAGTTTGAGGATAGTGTGGAGATATTATCAATTTTTTTGGCACACAACTAGCTACCCTATAATCGATACATGGCATATGAGGTGCGACGAATTGCTTCACATCGTCTCATTGAAGGAGAATTGCTATATTGCCGAGGACTTGATGGAGTCTTACTACGATGTTTGACCAATGAGAAAAGTTTGAAGGCTATGAGAGATGAATGTGAAGGGATTTATGGAGAGCACCAAAGTGGAAAGAGGTTGTACCATCTTTTGCTTCGAATTAGATACTTTTGGCCAACAATGTACATGGCAATATATTGCTTTGAATTAGATACTTTTGGATTGTATGGATTGTCTAAAATGAAGTAAAAAAACTTGATTATTTTGATTTTATTAGCTGTTTGTGATTCGAAGTAGAGCACATAAGACATCTATGTTCATATAATAATCGATATGCAATTGGCAAGCTAAATCCAACATAAAATGCATGGCAATATATATGATTATTTAAAATTGATGGACAGGAATGTTATTTAAAAATGATATTGTTGCTTCCCGACTGTTTTTTGGCCGACCAGCGGCTCGGCTCCACCGATCATCACCACCATCACGTTCATCGTCCTCCCCTCCGTCGATCCCGACTGGCGGCGACCCCAGCCGTGTTGCCGTCAGCGTTCTTTGGTGACAGGCACTGCCGCCCTCTATCCGGCCTGTTTGCCCGTTTGCTCGGTCGCAGTCCCCTTGCCTGTGACCGCATCTGCCAGTCCGTGTCGTGTCCATGTGTTCGTGCCCGAGTTCGCCAGTCCGAGCCCGTGCCCGTATCCACAAGCCCAGTTAACTCAGGCCAGTAGTTAACCCAGATTGAGTTGGTTTAGTTTAGTTTGGTCTGGTTCAACTCGGTTCGGTCCGGTACAACTCATTTTCTGATTGTTTTCGTTCGTTATTGCACTATTTTTGGTAATCCAAGAACTTCTATATTAGTTTAATTGCATATTCACATGATTTAGCATGTTTAAATGTTATGATTATTTTTCTTTATTCTTTATTTATTTATTTATTAATTCATTATTATTTATTTTTATATTTACATGTTTATAATATATGATGAATGTTTACATGATCATTTGTTATTATTAATATTATATTTAGTTATTAATATTAATCTTATTTTATGTTTATTAAATTATATATATATATATATTTATCTATTTGCTTGTATGCGTGTATGTAATTATTTATTTGTATTTAATTATGTATTCTCGTATTGTATAACAATGATATTATTATTATTCATGATTAATGAGTATTAACTATTTGTTTATTTATTTATTTATAGAATTATTAATTATTTAATTATTTACATGTTTACATGTTTACTAATACGAGTATATATATGATATTTACTCGTGCTTAGTCGTGTATTATGTAGTATAATTATATTATTATTATTATTATTATTATTAGAGTATTATTTATGTTCTTGTATTTATTGTTTGCCTAATTATCTATGTGTGTATTATTTATTTATTATTACTATATCTTGATTTGCATGCTAGGTATTTAGTTGCATTCTTGTTAGCTCTATTTTCTTTATTAGGATGTATTGATGATATGAACACACACCACAAGCATGCATCATATAGAGATATTAGTATTTTACTTAGTAGTGGGTTATGATGTAGGTTTTGGAGTCCGAGCTCGCCATAGATGTACATATATGCTTGGAGCTTGGACTACAGGTCTGTAGGATTCTCCCTCTCTTCTTGACTCCTTGCGTGTATGTTTAATCGTGTTTTAGATGAAGGACGACATCGGCGGTGTTTTGTCGGATCCCTCTGATGTCAGGCCATTTAGCCGTATTTTTACACATGTTTAATAAAACTACAAGGATGAGATCCCTTGTTAGTTTTCAAACTTAAGCTCTAGAAATTTATGATATAAACATCTTCCCTAAGCCTAGCCTATTATCTAAGTACGTGAATTTTTATGGATTTCATGAACAAGAGAATGAGTGGTACGGAGATATGTATGGACCACACTAGTACTCCTTCAAACCCTGAGGTAGTGTGGTGTATGAGGGTATTGTGTAATGCATCGCATTTTCGGAATTTGTGGCTCTAACTTAATTGTTCCTTTTGCCACTCGAGTACCGTGGCGGGTGATGTGGAAGATGTGAGGGCGTGAGCGTTGTATGTATGAATATGATTATGAGACGTGCATGCGAGCCGGCATTTGCATAAGTATGACAAATGAACGCTACATATAATATATATAGGTTTTTCAATCTTGAGTTGACTTTGGTGGGATGACAAATGAACGCTACATACACTTGAGCTTAATACAGTTATTTACTTTCTTACTTTTATTTATGTTCAATGTGTTTTGCCATGTATTTTATAGTGTCTTCCAATCTCATGATACTAAAAAGGTTGTTTCGATCTATTTTATCAATTGAGTCGTATTGACCGATAACTTTAAAAATGACTTGACTCGATCGCAATATTTCTAATTTGGTTCTTAAGTGAACCGAAATCATGGTGTTACATATTTACTTTCTTATTTTTATTTATGTTCGATGTATTTTGACGTGTATTTAACTGTGTGTTCCATTCTCATGGCACGAAGAAGGTTATTTCGATCTATTTTATCAATCAAGTCTTACCAACCGATAACTTTAAACATGACTCGACTCAATCGCAACATTTCTAATTTGGTTCTTAAGTGATCCGAAATCAGGGTGTTACACAATATATATGATTTTTAAAAATTTTCAAAATTATTTTAAAGAAATCAAAAGAACTAGAGGCTAAATTTAAGCCACCTTTTAAATTCAATGTATAATAATAAAAATTGAAAGTGGTTCAAGTTGGATAAGCAAATACATTCGGTGCGAAGGCTCACATAGGATGCCTAGTCGACTGAGCAGATTATCATCATCAAATAACCATCATCTACACATATGAACCATAATAAAGAGTTTGAAATTTCAATAGAATATTAGTTTTTTTGTTTTAAAAATTACCACCTATAATGACTCGACCTAAGTGTAAATTGATGGACTTAAGTTATAACTTTAAAAAAGGTTAAGATAATTAAAGATCGAAATCCACATCTCTATCTCTGCTTATATAGTAGATCTTAAATACATGATGCATTTTGACTATATGTGGCAAGTGATGACCGTTGAGTTGGAGAAATCTTCCCGATCGATCGTCCTAAGTGAACTCGTGCATGAATTGCTAAAGTAAATCTTTTATAATAACACATATGATGTTCATAACGGATTAACTTTCCCAAATTAAGGCTCATTATTCAAGAAGATAAAAACAATATTTATTTTTAAATTGTCTACGCTGCATGGCCGTCGACCACAAAAGATAACAATCAAAATTATCCAACATTCCTTAATATAAAAAATTTGTAAGTTTGTCTGATGCATGGAACAGAATATTCATTTCTACAACTTAAATATTTTACATAAATGCATAGATAGATATTATATTTTGACACATGTACAAACGTATATAAGAAACCAAGTCGAAGTTAGCTCTCCTAGCTTTTTCAAAAATGACCATATCTACGTGTCAACACTTTATCGGTGCACGTATTGTGTGGGCCTCACAGATTATGAGTAACCAATGGTGTAATTAATTTAACGAACCGACAAAGTTTGGACCACATTTATTTCTGCAATCCCAATTACTACTTTGTTTTTCTTAGCCACATATTTTGTTAGATTTTTGATTCATTGTTGCAATTGGGTTTTCTCATTGTAGTCAAGTCTACGGCTACACAAATATCTATATATATATATATATATCCTCTTCTCCCTTCGGTTTGATCATATATCTTCCATAGATCATGTATATATCTTATTGATTAAATAAAAAAATACTTCCTTTACGTAGTTGTCCTACGTCAGTGTCTTCTTGCTTTCAATGTTATTGTGTGTCGAGGTTAATTTTGACATTGGCAAGAGAACAATAGTTAATGCATTGTCGAAGAGGGCTTCCACTCATGATGAGATTGACGAAAGACAGCCAAAGTTGTCTAAAACGAAGTAAAAAAGCTTGATTAATTTTATTTTATTGGCTGTTTGTGATTAGAAGTAGTGCAAATAAGACATTTACACTCATATATTAGTCAATATGCAATTGGTAAGCTAAATCTAACATAATATACATGGCAATATTTATGATTTTTTAAAATTTTCGAAATTCTTTTAAAGAAATCAAAATAACTAAAAGCTAAATTTCGGCCACCTTTAAAATTCAACATATAATAATAATAACTGAAAGTGGTTCAAGTTGGATGAGCAAATAAATTTGGTGCGGATGCTCACATAGGATGGCTAGTCAAATGGGAAGATTCTCACACTCAAACGACCATCATCTACGACATGTGAACCATAATAGAGATTGCAATTACAAAAGAATGTTAGTTTTTTTTAAAAAAAATTACCACCAATAATAACTCGACTTAAATGTAAATTGATGGATTTAAGTAATATCTTTAAAAATGGTTAAGAAAATTAAAAATATATATCCACATCTCTATCTCTGCATATATAGTAGATATTTAATACTTGATGTATTCTAACCATATGTGGCAAGCGACGACTGTTGACTTGGAGAAATCATCACGATCGATCGTCCTAAGTGAACTCGTGCGTTAACTTCTAAAGTAAATCATTTATAAAATCACATATTAAAACTTTCCCATATTAAAACTCATTATTCAACAAGATAAGAAAAAGTAAAACTTAATTATAAATTGTCTATGTTGCATGGCCGCTGACTATAAAAGCTAACAATCCAAATAAACCAAAATTCTTTAATATAAAGAAAATGTAAAAAATTGTAAGTTTGGCTGATGCATGAAACTGAAAATTCATTTCTACAACTTAAATATTTTACATAAATGTATAGATAGATATTATATTTTGACACATATAGAAACCTATATTAGAAAATTATTCGTAATTAGTTCGCCTAGCATTTTTAAAAATGACCATATCTACGTGTCAACTCCTCGTGAACGTACTATGTGGCCCTCACAGATTTTGACTAACAGATGGTGTAATTAATTTAACATGCCAACAACGTTTGGACCACATTTATTGCTGCAATCACAATTACTAGTATGTTTCTCTTAGCCACAAATTTTGTTAGATTTTTGATTCATTGTTGCAATTGGGTATACTCATTTGTAGTCTAGTTTTTGACTACACAATTATATATATATATATATATATATATATATATCATCTTCTCCCTCAGACTTCCTCATATATCTTCCTTAGGTCATGTATTTATCTTGTAGATTAAATAAAAAATTCTTCCTTTACGTAGTTGTCCTACGTTAGTGTCTTCTTGCTTTCAGTGTTATTGTGTATATAGGTTAATTTTGACACTAGTAAGAGAACAAAAGGTAATGCATTGGCGAAGAGGGCTACCACTCGCGATGAGATTGACAAAATACAGCCGAAGTTATCTAAAATGAAGTAAAAAAGCTTGATTTATTTTATTTTATTGGCTATTTGGCATTAGAAGTAGTGCAAATAAGACATCTATACTCATATAATAGTCAAAATGCAATTGGTAAGCCAAATCTAACATATAATACATGGCAATATTTTTTATTCTTTAAAATTTTCTTAACTCTTTTCAAGAAATCAAAATAACTAAAAGCTAAATTTCAGCCACCTATTAAATTCAATGTATAATAATAAAAACTGAAAGTAGTTCAAGTTGGATGAGCAAATACATTTGGTGCGGACGCTCACATAGGATGGCTAGTCAATTGGGATGATTCTCACAGTCAAACGACGATCATCTATCACTTGAGGACCATAATAGTGAGTTTGCAATTTCGAAAGAATGTTAGTTTTTTTTTTAAAAAAAATTACCACATATAATGACTCGACCTGAGTGTAAATTGATGTACTTAAGTAATATCTTAATAAATGGTTAAGAAAATTAAAAATCTATATCCACATCTCTATCTCTGCTTATATAGTAGATCTTTAATACATAATGTACTCTAACCATATGTGGCAAGTGATGTCCGTTGAGTTGGAGAAAAATCTTCACGATCGATCGTCGTAAGGGAACTCGTGCGTTAACTCCTAAAGTAAATCTTTTATAATATCACGTATGATGTGCATAATGTATTAACTTTCCCAAATTAAACTCATTATTCAACAAGATAAGAAAAAGCAAAATTTAATTATAAATTGTCTATGCTGCATGACCGATGACTATAAAAGCTAACAATCCATATAATCCAAAATTCTTCAATATAAAAAAATTGTAAAACATTGTAAGTTTGGCTGATGCATGAAACTGAAAAATCATTTCTACAACTTAAACATTTTACATAAATGTATAGATAGATATTATATTTTGACACAAGTAGAAACGTATATTAGAAAATTAGTCGTAGCTAGTTCTCCTAGCTTTTTTAAAATGACCATATCTACGTGTCAACTCCTTCCCGTGCACGCTCTGTGTGGGCCTCACAGATTTTGACTAACAGATGGCATAATTAATTTAGCATGCCAACAAAGCTTGGATCACATTTAATGCTGCAATCCCAATTCCTACTTTGTTTTTCTTTGCCACATATTTTGTTAGATTTTTTATTCATTGTTGCAATTGGGTTAACTCATTTGTAGTCGAGTTTTTGACAACACAAATATATATATATATATATATATATATATATATATATACCTCTTCTCCCTCTGGTTTGCTCATATATCTTCATTAGGTCATGTATATATCTTATTGATTAAATAAAATAATCCTTCCTTTACGTAGTTGTCCTATGTAAGTGTCTTCTTGCTTTCATTGTTATTGTGTATCGAGGTTAATTTTGACACCGGAAAGAGAACAAAAGGTAATGCATTGTAAACGTCGGCTTCTACTCGCAATGAGATTGACGAAAGACAGCCAATGTTGTCTAAAATGAAGTAAAAAGCTTGATTAAATTTATTTTATGGGCTGTTTGTGATTCGAACTAGTGCAAATATGACATCTATACTCATATAATAGTCAATATGTAATTGCTAAGCTAAATCTAACATAAAATCTATGGAAATATTTATGATTCTTTTATATTTTCTAAATTCTTTTAAAGAAATCAAAATAACCAAAAGCTAAATTTCAGCTACCTTTTAAATTCACGTATAATAATAAAAACGGAAAGTGGTTCAAGTTGGATGAGCAAATTCATTTGGTACGCTCACGTAGGATGGCTAGTCAACTAGGATGATTTTCTGTCAAATGACCATCATCTACCACATGTGAACCATAATAGAGAGTTTGCAATTTCAAAAGAATGTTAGTTTTTTTAAAAATAAATTACCACCTATAACGACTCGTTTTAAGTGTAAATTGATGGACTTAAGTTATATATTTAACAATGGTTAAGAAAATTAAAAATCTTTATCCACATCTCGATCTCTTCATGTATAGTAGATCTTTAATACTTATGTATTCAGACCATATGTGGCAAGCGACGACTGTTGAGTTGGAGAAATCTTCATGATCGATCTTCCTAAGTGAACTAGTGCGGTAACTCCTGAAGTAAATCATTTATAATATTACATATGATGTACATAATGGATTAACTTTCCCAAATTAAAACTCATTATTCCAGAAGAGAAGAAAAGCAAAATTTGATTATAAATTGTCTACGATGCATGGCCGCTGACTATAAAAGCTAACAATCCAAATAATCCAAAATTCTTCGATATAAAGAAAATGTAGAAAATTGTAAGTTTGGCTAATGCATGAAACTGAAAATTCATTTCTACAACTTATGTATTTTACATAAATGTATAGATAGATATTATTTTGACACATGTAAATACGTATATTAGAAAATTAGTCGTAGTTAGTTCTCCTAGCTTTTTTAAAAAAATGACCATATCTACGTGTCAACTCCTTCTTGTGCACGTAGTGTGTGGGCCTTAAAGATTTTGACTAACAGATGGTGTAATTATTTTAACATGCCAACAAAGTTTGGACTACATTTATTGCTGCAATCCCTATTACTACTTTGTTTTTCTTTGCCGCATATTTTGTTAGATTTTTTATTCATTGTTGCATTTGGCTTTTCTCATTTGTAGTTGAGTTTTTGACTACCCAAATATATATAGATATATATATATATATATATATATCCTCTTCTGCCTCGGGTTTGCTCATATATCTTCCTTAGGTCATGTATATATCTTATTGATTAAAAAAAAATCCTTCCTTTACGTAATTGTCCTACGTTAGTGTCTTCTACCTTTCACTGTTATTGTTTATCGAGGTTAATTTTGACACTAGTAAGAGAACAAAAGGTAATGCATTGTTGAAGAGGGCTTCCGCTCGCGATGAGATAGACGAAATACAGCCGAACTTGTCTAAAACGAAATAAAAAGCTTGATTAATTTTATTTTATTGGCTGTTTGTGATTAGAAGTAGTGCAAATAAGACATCTATACTCATATAATAGTCAATATGTAATTGGCAAGCTAAATCTAACATAACAGAAAATACATGGCAATATTTATGATTCTTTAAAATTTTCTAAAATTCTTTTACAGAAATCAAATTAACTAAAAGCCAAATTTCAGCCACCTTTTAAATCCAATATAAAATAATAAAAACTGAAAGTGGTTGAAGTTGGATGAGCAAATACATTTGGGGTGGACGCTCGCATAGGATGGCTAGTCGACTGGCATGATTCTCATGGTCCAACGACCATCATCTACCACATGTGCACTGTAATAGAGAGTTTGGAATTTCAATAGAATGTTAGTGTTTTATTAAAAAAAATTACCACCCATAATGACTTGATCTATGTGTAAATTAATGGACTTAAGTAATATCATTAAAAATGGTTAAGAAAATTAAAATTCTATATCCACTTCTCTATCTCTGCATATATAGTAGATCTTTAATACATAATGTATTCCGACCATATGTGGCAAGTGACGACTGTTGAGTTGGAAAAATCTTCACGATCGATCGTCCCATGTGAACTTGTGCGCTAACTCCTTAAGTAAATCTTTTATAATATCACATATAATGTGCATAATGGATTAACTTTCCTAAATTAAGACTCCTTATTCAACAAGATAAGAAAAAGCAAATTTTAATTATTAATTGTCAATGCTTCATGACCACCGACTATAAAAGCTAACAATCCAAATAATCCAAAATTCTTTATTATAAAGAATATGTAGAAAATTGTAAGTTTGGCTGATGCATGAAGCTTAAAATTCATGTCTCCAACTTAAATGTTTTACATAAATGCATAGTTGATATTATTTTTTGACACATGTGTAAACGTATATTTGAAAATTAGTCGTAGTCACCTCTTCTAGCTTTTTTTAAAATTGACCATATCTATGCGTCAACTCCTTCTCGGTGCACGTACTGTGTACGCCTCAAAAATTTTGACTAACAGAATGTGTAATTAATTTCAGTACCTATAAGTGTGGACCACATTTATTGCTGCAATCCAAATTAATAGTTTGTATTTGTTAGCTACATATTTGTTAGATTTTTAATTTATGGTCATAATTAGGTTTACTCTATTTGTAGTTGAGTCATCGACTACACATATATGTATATATATCTGCTTCTCCATTGGGTTTACTTACATATCTGATTCCAATTGAACACACATTTAACGTATAAGATCATCATGTCCATCCCTCCAAATTCAAACTGGAGAGGATGTGCAGCAGCATTCCCACAACCGTTGAGCAGCAATGATGTACTGGCAATCCAGCATTTGGTGGAAACTGTTTACAACTACAACTGCCGTGTAGTAAGACCACCTCTACCCGATACCGTATACAGAAGCAGCGATGGAGAGGGAGACGTCAGACACCATGTGTTTTGTTGGGACCGTATCCTTCCCGAGCAGGCCTTCCAACATGGGTTCCAAACAAGGCCCCAATGTTGGGAAATATACATTCCAGCAAAACCAAGCTAGAAAATATTTCCCCTACTAGATGAAATGAATAGGAGACACCCAAGATAAAAATAGATGGAAACTTTCCTCCCAATTTAAAGAAAAGAAAACCAACCAACTCGATCAACTTTGATTAAGAAATCTCTTACAATCAAGTATCAAAATAAAATTTGAGAAAACTTTCCTAACTTAAATCAGATCAATAACAAGATCTGAAAGATACAATTCTTGAGGAATTGAGAAAAATATCATACACCTTAAATGAAAAATGGATCAATCTAACACCCTGGATTACGACCCTACTTCAACTTGAGATAATGAAAAACTTCTCCAAACTCTCCCTTGTGAGTGAAACCACTCCCCGTTATATGTGAAAAAACTCCACCCAATACATGTAGAAAATTCTACCAAAGTGTGAAAACTTCACCCCAATAAAAGTAGAAACTCTACCCAAATGTGGAAAACTCCACCCAAAAGAGTAACACTACTCCCAATTACAATCCACAGACAAAGGTAGAGAAAGAAAAGAAATTAACTACTGTTGATCTTGTCGAAAAACCCGAAGTCATATCTTCACCTCACAACAAACAATTTCACTTTCTTCTCCCACATGCACTATCAATAGTAACCCTATCTAGATCTGTAATCCCACAAGTCTCCCTAAAGGAGAACACTCCATGGAACTTCTCCAAAAGAAAGCACACAGAACACGTACTTCTAATCACATATTTATAGACTAGAGATATGAATACCACTTGGAAGTGAAGAGCCAACTCCAAACACTATTTTCCACCAGATGTTAGGAGAAGGAATAAAATGGGTACCCGAAAGTTAAAGATCTCTAGTCCATTCTCACTTATAAACAGGATCTTCTCCCAGTAGGTATTAGATGTGGGACTAAGTTGAGGGATCTCACAATCCACCCACCTTAGGGAATTTCGTCCCTGAAATGCCTATTCTTGGGCTCGTTGCTAGCCCCAGCCCACGACCTTTCTGGCCCGTGACCGGCAGCCTAACCAACGTTTCTAATCCAGCCCACCATCTAACACGGAACCAGGTCGGCTCTGATATCATTTGTAACGACCCAGCCCAAAGTGCAACGTAATGGGCTAAGTCATTTCTTTAAAATGGGTACCCCGGAAGTTAAAGATCTATAGTCCATTCCCACTTATAAACAGGATCGTCTCCCAGTAGGTATTAGATGTGAGACTAAGTTGAGGGATCTCACAATCCACCCACCTTAGGGAATTTCGTCCCCGAAATGCCTATTCTTGGCCCGTTACTAGCCCCAGCCCACGACCTTTCTGGCCCCTGACCGGCAGCCTAGCCAACGTTTCTAATCCAGCCCACCATCTAACACGGAACCAGGTCGGCTCTGATACCATTTGTAACGACCCAGCCTAAAGTACAAACTAATGGGCTAAGTCATTTCTTTAAAATGGGTACCCCGAAAGTTAAAGATCTATAGTCCATTCCCACTTATAAACAGGATCTTCTCCCAGTAGGTATTAGATGTGGGACTAAGTTGAGAGATCTCACAATCCACCCACCTTAGGGAATTTCGTCCCTGAAATGCCTATTTTGGGCCCGTTGCTAGGCCCAGCCCACGACCTTTCTGGCCCGTGACCGGCAGCCTAACCAACGTTTCTAATCCAGCCCACCATCTAACACGGAACCAGGTCGGCTCTGATACCATTTGTAACGACCCAGCCTAAAGTACAAACTAATGGGCTAAGTCATTTCTTTAAAATGGGTACCTCGGAAGTTAAAGATCTCTAGTCCATTCCCACTTATAAACAGGATCTTCTCCCAGTAGGTATTAGATGTGGGACTAAGTTGAGGGATCTCACACCTCATCACAATTTCAGGTTCGTATAATTACTTGAAATGTTATATATTTTGATTTGGGAGTCTTGGTTTGCCTGAGTCTACATTACGATCACCATGCACTGAGCACAACCGTGGTCAAAGATTGGCTCAGTCCGACACAAGGTAGCACCCTTAAAAAAATTACTATGTTGGAGTCTTGGGTGACTTGAGTTCATATTCAACCACCATGCGCCGAGCACAACCGGGGACAATGAATTGACTCAATTTGACACAGGGCGGCACCACCTACAAGATTAAATACCTCCCCCCATGTCGAAGGGGTGACAGGGCATGTGAGATCCCTCAACTTAGTCCCACATCTAATACCTACTAGGAGAAGATCCTGTTTATAAGTGGGAATGGACTAGAGATCTTTAACTTTCGGGGTACCCATTTTAAAGAAATGACTTAGGCCCATTACGTTGCACTTTGGGCCGGGTCGTTACAAATGGTATCAGAGCCGACCTGGTTCCGTGTTAGATGGTGGGATGGACTAGGGACGTTGGCTAGGCTGCCGGTCACGGGCCAAAAGAGGTCGTGGGCTGGGGTTAGCAACGGGCCAAGACTAGAAACCTTGGCTAGGCTGCCGGTCACGGGCCATAAAGGACGTGGGCTAGGGCTAGCAACGGGCAAGGAATAGGCATTTTGGGGACGAAATTTCCTAAGGTGGGTGGATTGTGAGATCCCTCAACTTGAGTCCCACATCTAATACCTACTGGGAGAAGATCCTGTTTATAAGTGGGAATGGATTATAGATCTTCAACTTCCGGGGTACCCATTTTAAAGAAATGACTTAGCCCATTACGTTGCACTTTGGGCTGGGTCGTTGCAATTGGTATCAGAGCCGACCTGGTTCCGTGTTAGATGGTGGGCTGGATTAGAAACGTTGGCTGAGGCTGCCGATCACGGGCCGAAGGTCGTGGGCAGGGGCTAGCAACGGGCCAAGAATAGGCATTTCGGGGACGAAATTCCCTAAGGTGGGTGGATTGTGAGATCCTCAACTTAGTCCACATCTAATACCTACTAGGAGAAGATCCTGTTTATAAGTGGGAATGGACTAGAGATCTTTAACTTTCGGGGTACCCATTTTAAGAAATGACTTAGGCCCATTACGTTGCACTTTGGGCCGGGTCGTTACAGGGCGCAGTGGCGCAAGGCGGGTCATTATGCACTTGTGATACCGAGAGGGTGAGTCAATGGCAAATATCGGTAACTATAGGCCGAGGGCACGTAGCGTGTGTGCGCATACATGGCATTGTAGCTAGATGGGTGGACACGCTCCCAGCATATTAAGAGCTCAGGATAAGCTCATAATCACTAAAAGATGTAATTTAGATGTTGTGGAATATATTAATTATTTCTTGTAATTGTACGACTTAGTATTTTTATCACAAACACGGAATTGTCAGAGAGTAAAAAATGTTGGGTTATGTTCACTAATTGTTTAATTAAAATATCACAAATTCACAGATCATGATTTTAGTCATAAACAGACAGGAAATACTAGGCGTACTTATGGGTTATGTTCATGATTATTTAGTAGTTATATTAGGATTAAAATTTTACCAAAAACTCATAAAGTTACCATTTAAAATATGGCATGTTGTGCATCAACAGATACTGAAGGTCAGAGAGTAAAAATGGAGAAAGGAGTGCTTATATCACTATAATGGTCCAAGTCGCCACCTTTCCTCACTTTTTACTCTGATACATGCATATGATAGTTTAAGTTATGATACAGTAGAGCATGAATTATTAGTGTATGCACTAAGGTATACATATGATTTTTATGAGTTAGCTAGGATTTTATGCCTAGATTTAGGCTGATGTATTGTTTAGTATCCGTTTGAGATTTTTAGGGCATCTCATTGCATGCATCATAGGGATTTCGTATCAGTTGACTATGCCTCTGTGGGCCCAGCTCAATTGAGTTTAGGGTTTGAGGCCCATTTAATCTTCTTGCCTTGATTCCTGCCTATAGAGTCAATTTTACGACTCCAGTCAGTTTTGACTTTGGACGGTTTCAATCCGAGCTTTCCGTCCATATTTATATTATATATACCCCTAGGTGCGTCCTAATAGACCATGAGTTGTCCGACATCTAGATAGTGCCACGTGGCAAGACCCAAGCCATCCACTCAGCCTTATCTTCTCCATATTATTTTCCCAGAGATCTACCATGATTTCACCATGTTAATGCCACTACGCCCTTCAGCTCACCACCGACGAGTTTCCTCTTCGGCCCTGACCACCGGATCGGTGTGGCCGTGACCATCTCACGGCTAAGCTTTCCATTCGTACCACTCACGACCACTAGCGCCGCCGCAATCGCCGGTGGAAAGGGAGTTTTTGAAGCTGGGTTTCGTCTTCTCCGCCACCTTTTGGGCCATTTTCCGGCGCCAGCGAGCCAGCCCTGACCACTACCGGGGCACGATCACTGCTGTCGACGTCGCTGCACCCGACGATGATTCCGTGTTTTTTCGGCCATTTTCTGGCCAGCCGATGGCTAGACCTTGCCAGTCGTCACCGCCATCACCTTCCCCATCCTCCCCTCTATCGATCCCAACCAACAACAACCCCAGCTGGGCTACCGTCAGCGTTTCCCGACGTGTGCATCGTCGCCCCTTCCAGCCTGGGCCGTGTTCTCGATCACGTCCGCATGCTTGATCTTGTCCACTAGCCCGCTAGCCCATGTCTGATTCTGCCCGTCCAGCTCAGGTCAGCCTAGCCAATTTTTAGTTAACCCAGATTTGGTTTGGTCTAGTTCAGTTTGGTTCGGTCTGGTTCAGCTCGTTTTAGCCTGGTTCTTCACCGTTTTCGGTAATTCGAGAACCTCTATATTAATTTAGATGCATATTCACATGATTTAGCATGGTTTGATGTTATGATTACTTTTGTTTATTTATTTTTATTTATTTATATTATTATTATTATTCATTTCTTATTATTTATATATTTATTGATTATAATGCATGTTTATACGATTACTTATTATTATTAATGGTATATTTACTTATTAATATTAATCTTATGTATGTTTACTAAATTATATATTTATATATATATATATTATATCTATTTGCTTGTTCGCGTGTATGTGATTATTTATTTGTATTTAATTATGTATTCTTGTATTGTATAACTATGATATTATTAATATTCATTATTAATGAGTATTAACTATTTATTTATTTATTTATTGAATTATTATATATTTATTTGTTTATTTATTTATATATTTACTAACATGAGTATATGTTGATATTTACTCGTGTTTACCCGTGTATTTATATAGTGTAATTATATTATTATTTTATGATTAGAGTATTACTTATGTTCATGTTTATGTATTTATTATTTATCTAATTATCTATGAGTGCATTTTCTTTGTTTATTTATTTATTTATTATTTAGTATTATTATGTCTCGATTTGCATGCCAAATGTTTAGTTATAGGTTTGTTAGCACTGTTTTCTTTATTAGGATATATTGATGATATGAGCACACACTACGAACATGCATTATATAGAGATGTTAGTATTTTACTTAGTAGTGGGTTTCGATATAGGTTTCGGAGTCCGAGCTCGCCGTAGATGTGTAGATATGCTTGGAGCTTGGACCACAGGTCCGTAGGACTCTCCCTCTCTGCTTGACTCCTTGCGTGTCGAGTTTAATCGTGTTTTATACGTAGGACGGCATCGGCGATGTTTTATTGCATCCCTCCGATGTCGGGCCATTTAGCTGTGTTTTCTACACATGTTTAATAAAACTACAAGGATGAGATCCCTTGTTGGTTTTCGAACTGAAGCTCTAGAAATATATGATACAAGCCTCTTCCCTAAGCCTATTATATGAGTACGCGCATTTTTACGAATTTCACGAATAAGAGAGTGAGTGGTATGGAGATATGTATGAACCACACTAATACTCCTTCAAACCCTGAGGTAGTGCGGTGTATGAGGGTACTGCGTAATGCAGCACATTTCTAGAAATTTGTGGCACTAACTTAACTATTCCTTTTGCCACTCGAGTACCGTGGTGGGTGATATGTAGAAGATGTGAGGGCGTAAGCGTTGTATGTATGAATATGAATATGAGCCGTGCATGCGAGCCGACACTTGCTTAAGTATGTTTGCTTACCGCCCAGTGTGAGGCAATCTTGAAGTTTCATAAGTTTTCGTGGGTAATGGAATACCCATTTGCCAGTTTGTATTAGTTATTTTTTGGACCAGTAACATTCGTTATTGACGTTTTTCATATAATATATGTAGGTCTTGCAATCTTGAGTCGACTTTGGTGGGAGGACAGATAAATGCTACACACACTTGAGCTCAACGTAGTTATTTACTTTCTTACTTTTATTTATGTTCGACGTGTTTTGACGTGTATTTAACGATGTCTTCCATTCTCATGACACCAAGAGGGTTGTTTCGGTCTATTTTATCGATTGAGTCTTACCGACCGACAACTTTAAACATGATTGATCGATCTAACATTTCTGATTCGGTTATTAGTGAATTGAAATCGGGTGTTACAATTGGTATCAGAGCCATGTCTTGGTCGATTGAGATGGAAGACTTTTGTTTTGAGCCAAGTGTGTGGAGCTGTCCTTAGCCAAGTCGACATGTATTTCTTTTGTATTTTCTTAGTGTTTCAGATTTTTTAATCAGTCAAACCTGAGCAATGCATGGTTTAGGGTTAATAGAGGAGTTTATGAGATGGATATGAGATTATGATTTCAGTAGATGCCAGCATGGATCTCACAGGATGTCATGATAAGCTTAGAGACTATGCCTTGTCTTTTTATGTGCTAGAGATTTGGACTGACTAATAGTGTCCACATGTTAAGTTAACAGAGGTTGAGTTGGATAGTGACCAGGAGTATTTAGAGCACTGAGGGCATTGCAGCACTTGTCCATCCTTCGCATGTCACCATATCAGTCCTTCCTTGGGACATGGTGTACATTGTGAGACAGAGTTATAAGTAATAACACAAGTAGGGAGCTTGGAGTATGGAGATACTCATGTAGTTACGTGACACATGAGCAGAGACCTTGAGTGGCTTAAACAGATCCATTGAGCATAGTTTGAGGCCTACTTTGGAGAACTTGGACCTTCAGACAAATCCCTGTGGATGAAGGATGTGACTATGATAGTGGAGCCACTAAGGTACTTGGAGGACAGATGAGAGTTTGGACAGATGACTTGAGATGAACCACTTCTAAGAGATAGCAGTGGATGAGGATGAGTAGCGAGGTGGATCTATAGTCCCATGGACACTTAACCTCCTTCCCCTCTTCCACTAGTGTATGTATGTCCAAAGAATATTGTTGGCTACTCTTCAACAGACAGAATCATGAACACACCAAGGATGAGCGAGATTACCTTTGACTACAGATGTAAAACCTCAGTTTAGGATTATGGTTTTTTACCTGATTTTAGTTTTGTCCAATTCGGACAGTCTCGAATCGGTCCAAGCGAACACGATCCATAACAATTTTAAGAATATGAGTATGAGGCTCGAGATGGCCACATAAGCAACTTATGGAGGTTAAGAATACCCGACACACATATGATAGTTTCGGTTATGACACAGTAGAGCATGAGTTATCAGTGTATACGTGAGCGTATACATATGATTTTTATTAGTTATCCAGGATTTTGGTGCCTAGATCTAGGCTGATGTAGCATTTAGTATGCATTTGGAATTTTCTAGGTACTTCATTTGCCTATAGCATAGGAATTTCATATCATTAGATTGTGCCCCTGTGGGCCCATCTTGATTGAGTTTAGGGTTCGAGGCCTATTTGACCTTCTTGCCATCGATTCCCACCTATAGAGTCACTTTTACTGTAAAACCCATAATTTGAGTCAGGGTTTTATAGTCTAAACTGGTCGGTTTGACTATTAATTTTAGTTGGGTCAATTTCAAAACATGCGTACTGAGCTGAGGCCAGTCTTGTGTTATGATCCATAAGAGTCATGTGTGCCCAAGTATATGATGATAACGCCAATAAGACAACAGTAGAATGAGTTATCAGAAGATATGAGAGTATGCCAGATTTTTCTTAATATATTTTTATTAAATCATAGAATTAGTTTTAGGCCGAATAACGTATTAGTACACGTTACGGGCAGTTTGGGTGGATTATTAGTTATAAAACATGTCATTGATTTGTATTATATTTTATGGGATTTTCTCTCTTTTTTAATTTTTTTAGAATATTATGAGTTAGTATTATTTTTGACTCAAGTTAAGGACGAGTCAACTTTTAATTACAAGCTGACCATTCGTTTTCTTAGACGACCATTTGTGTTTCTAAACAAACATTCGTTTTCTTAGACAACCATTTTTTTTTTAAACAACCATTCATTTTCTTAGTCGACCATTCATTAAAGCTGGGCTACTTGTGTATACATCTATATATTTCACACTTCTGTCATTCAGTCTCCATCATCCTTCTCACCCAACTTCTTCTTCTTTTTCTTTCTTCCTTCTTCCCCACAATCCTCACTCGAGCATGCCATTGCCTGTGACTAACTATTAGGTATAGAATTTTATTCAATTTAATTATTTAAAATTGAGATCTATTACCACAGCGTGCTAGGATTGATTAATTGTTGTGATAAATGTCTGATTGTGAATGAAGTGATGATTTGCATGATTTGATCGATAATTAATGATCTAATTAAGTAAATTAAATTTGAGCATGCTAATTGACGACAATGTAACTTAGAAAAACGTAATAAAATTGGGATGAATAGGATGAGATATTTTTATATTGATTATTTGACTATTGTTAGATGATGATTGCATTATATTTGTGATATTCATGATGAGTTTGATGTATCATTTAGTTAGTGGGCGTTAGCTTCTAAATTTGATATGTAGGTACGGAGTAGGAGCTCGCTGCTTAGGCATGTGGAGAGGCTTGGAGCTTCTACCAGGTCCATTTATGACTCGCTTCTTATTTTATGCTCTACTCTATTGTGTTTTGTTTTATTACTTGTAGGACGAGTTATGTGGCATTTTGTTGGATCCTAGTTAGCCCGGGTCATTTAATCGATCGATCTTCCAAATTAATAACCCTTGAGGATGAGATCCCTCGAGTATGTTTTCGAAAACAAGATCCACCACAAGTTATCTTCGGTCCTATTTTACGAATCCCTACCTAGACCTATATATATGTTGTTTTCATGTTTTTTTTACAGCCATACGAGCGTGCATGTGCTAGTCAAAGCCGCTGACGACCATGTTACGTAAGTGGGTATGGAAGAAAGTGAAATGAGAAAGATGTTTTCAGTAGATGCCCTCAGATATTTCATCTGATGTTTTCTTTTATATGAGAGCTTGCTCTTATAGCCAGTTTGATATTAGTTATATTTTCTAAACTGGTAACAATAATTACTGATGGTTTTCTATTATATATGTAGGTGAGAATCTCGAGGAATGAGCATTGTCAAGACTGCGGAGGAGTAGTAAAATCGTTGCACACATGTATCTGTCTCATATAATGAATAAAAAAATGATTTCTAAGTTGTGTGAATGACAAGATTGTTTTAGATTATTTTGTGAAATGCTATGAACATTTAGCCTGTGAAATGAAACTAGAATGAAAGTAAAATAAAAATGTCATGTTTTGGAATTATATCGACATAAATAATTATTATTACCATGGATGGATTGACCTTATTGCACTTTTAGGAAAGATTCAGTCCAATTGTTTATATTATTTTATTTCAAAATATTATTTATTTTCGAATCAGTTTTCACAATTATTTTATTTATGCACAATAGCATATCATGGCATGCACATAGAGCCATGTTAGAACCAAGCATCCCATTCAAGCATTATATAATTGCATTAACATTTTAAGACACCGAGGGGAGATCCGGGTCGGCTTAACCGAATCAAGTAGTTTAGCGGTTCGGTCGCCGATGGCATTTCTAGGCCCCACTAGACAACTAGTTTTCAAAATTCTGGATCATGCCATGTGGCAAGATCTTGACCATCCACTCAACCCTATCTTCCACCAAATTATCTTTTAGAGATTTTACATGATTTTCAAACTTTTACATTATTACTGCCACCGCCACCACTTCGGCTCTCCGCCGGCTAGAACCCAATCCTCCTTTGGCCACCAGATCAGTACGACTGTGACAACTTCGCAGCCGGCTATCGGTCCGTACCCACCGTCACCATCGTCCTCGGCGAAGTCGGCGTCGATAGCCGAGTTTTTATCACTGTTCATCATCACTGCCACTATTGTTTGGGTCTTTTTCCAATGTCGGCGAGGCACCTTTGGCCGGTCAGACCACGCACATAGTTTCCCCTTGCCGAGATCTTCCCTTTAAAACCAACATCCACCTCCCCTATGGCCACGATCGCTGCCAGCAACGTCGCCACTCCCGGTGGCAATACTGTTGCTTCACGGCCGTTTTTCGGCCGACCAGCGATCGGGCTCCACCGATCATCACCGCCATCACATTCCTTGTCCTCCCCTCCGTCGATCCCAAACAGTGACGACCCCAACCTCCCCACCATCGGTGTTTTCCATTGACGGGAACTGGCAACCCTCCACCCGACCCATTTGCTCGGCTCGTGGTCCGCCTGCCCACGACTGCATCCCTCTTCCTGTATTTGTGTCCGTGTGATCGTACATGAGTTTGCCAGTCTGAGCCCATGTTTCATTATTTATTGTTTTATTTATTTATTTTTATATGTATCATATAAGATGAATGTTTACATGATTATTTATTATTATTAATATTATATTTACTTATTAATGTTAGCCTTTTTATGTTTACTAAATTGTATGTATGTATTTATTGATTTATATACTTGTTAGTTGTGTGTATGTTATTATTTAATTGTATTTAATTACATATTTTGTAATGATGATTATGAGGTTATTATTATTATTATTATTTATGTTTAATTAAAATTAAAAAGTTATGCATTTATTTATTTATTTATTTATAGAATGATTATGTATTTATTTATTTCATTGCTTATATGACTATTAATACAAGTATATATAATATTTACTCATGTTTAGCCATTTACATATTATTACACTATATTATTATTTTATGATTAGAGTATTGATTGTTTTTATGTATTCATTATCTATCTATTTGTTCATGATTGTATGAATTTATTTATTTATTATTTGTTATTAGTTATTCTCTTTATTATGTCTCGATTTACGTATTTTGTGTTTAGCGGTATGTTTATTTAGTATGTATTGATTATGAGCACACACCATGAGCAAGCAACAACTATGTGGGTATCTATATCCTAAAGGCAGACGTCGACTATGCCGACAGTTCTCCGTGAAGCTCCAGTCCAATTCACGGCCTGGCTCGAGTCACTCCACGGCATCCCCTTGCCCGACCAAGGTGTCTCTCCTCCACTGAGATCTCTCTCTCTCTCATCACACACACACACACACACTTGTTGTTCTCCTCTTGTCTTGATGTTAGTATTTTACTTAGTAGTGGGTTCCGATGTAGGTTCAGGAGTACGAGCTTGCCGTATATGTGCATAAAAGCTTAGAGCTCGGACCACAGGTCCGTATGACTCTCCCTCTTTGCTTGACTCCTTGCGTATTGAGTTTAATCATGTTTTATACGTAGTACGACATCAGTGGCGTTTTATTACATCCCTCCAATGCTGGGCCATTTAACTATGTTTTCTAAGCATTTTTAATAAAATCAAAAAGATGAGATACCTTGTTGGTTTTCGAACTGAAGCTCCATAAATGTATGCTATAAGCATCTTCCCTAAGCCTATTATATATGTACATGCATTTTTACAAATTTCACGAATAAGAGAATGAGTGGTACGGAGATATATACGGGCAGCACTAGTACTCCTTTAAACCATGAGGTAGTGCGGTGTATGATGGTACTACGTAATGCAGCACAATTCTGGAATTTGTGGCACTAACTTAACTGTTTCTTTTGCCACTCGAGTACCGTGACGGGTGATATGGAGCATGTGAAGGCGTAAGTGTTGTATGTATGAATATGATTATGAGCCATGCATGTGAGCTGGCACTTGCTTTAGTATGTTTGCTTACCGCCCAGTGTGAGGCAATCTTGAAGTTTTATAAGTTTTTGTGGGTAATGGAATACCCATATGCCAGTTTGTATTAGTTATTTTTTGGACCAGTAACATTCGTTCCTAACGTTTTTCATATAATATATTTAGTCTTACAATCTTGAGTCAACTTTGGTGGGACGACAGATAAATGTTGCACACACTTGAGCTCAGTTCAATTATCTACTTTCTTACCTTTATTTATGTTTTATGTGTATTGATGTGTATTTAACGATGTCTTTCATTCTCATGACACAAAGAAGGTTGTTTGATCGATTTCATCGATTGAGTTGTAGATTACTTTAAACATGACTCGACTGGATCATAACATTTCTGATTCGGTTCTTAGATGAACCAAAATCGGGGTGTTACAAGAAGAAAGTGGTTGGAGGTGATGAGGGAAGGAGAAATGGTGAAAATGTGAGGAAGGGGTGGATTTTATAGAAAAAGGGTAGTTGGTTTAGTGATGTAATAAGTATGTGTACAATATCTAAAGAGGTATTGGGTTGGATAAGGAGGTATGGGTTGGCTTGGTGAAATCATAGGGTATGGTGTCATTCCTATAGAGGTATGAGTGTCATTCCTATAGAGGTATGGGTGTCATTTCTATAGAGAAATGGGTGTTATACCTATAGGGGTATGGGTGTCATACCTATATAGGTATGGGTACCATACTTATAGATGTATGGGTTAGCTAAAGTGGCATGTGTTGGGATATCTAAAGAGGAATGGGTTGGGTTATCTTAAAACCAAAAACTTAGGATTTTTACCCTAATGTGATCGGGCCCAAAAGGGCTTAGGATGGTCCAAAAGGTTATCAAACACATGGCAAGCACACAAAAGACATGCGGGGGACATGGTCCTAACATCTAACTATATAATATTAAATTAGGCCATGTATTAAGAAGCAGAGCGTGCCGCATTCAAATAGGTGTACCGAGCGATGAAGGAGGCTAAGGCCAGGCAACTTATACCATACCATATAGAAACCATGACAAGAAGGGCCGGACCTTACTAACCCCATTCAGGTAACAACCGAACCAACAATAAAACCATCAGCTTAACAGGCCTGAGTTTTACACATAAAGTATTCAAATGGGCTGAAATTGGGATGATGGGCACTTACACTAACATTTTGACACAAACATTCCCAAGTGTTAGCCCAGGGGCCAACATGGCAAACTAGGTCCACTAAAGATGGGCTAAGGTGCTAGAAACAGTATTCTTAGGCCACGCACTAGTTTTCTATGTGTCATTTATGATCTTGGAGACTTCAAATGGGCCTGAGTAAAAGGGAGTGTGTAGCCAAAGTGAGTGAATCTTATAAAATTTCAGGCCCAAACTCCAAGTATTTGAGGACAACACCGACTCTAATATAGGAGGTATTGGCTAGGGTATTTATAGAGCTTGCTAGGACTAGTTGGTTTGGGATATTTGTAACACCCCGTTTTGGCTCACCCGTGAACCAACCCGGAAATGTCACCGGCGACCGAACCGTTCGCTAATCTACTGGATTCGGCTAAGCCGACCCGGATCTACCCTCGGCGTCTCAAGATGGAGATGCAAACATGAAATGCATGGATGGGAACAATTGGGTTCTAACGGAGTCCGACATGCATGCCATGACATGCAAGCAAAGACAAAACAAAACAATAAATGAGAAGCCAAGAAAAAACGGATAGAGTTTCCCCTAAAAGTGCAATAAGGGCCAACCTGTCCACAACAAGGGTATATAAATATTTTATGAAAATACGATAACACATAACAATCTACCATGACATTCAATCATTATCTCATTTGTTTCACCTGAGCCGAGTCTGAACTCCAAGGCTCCCTACTCATTCACATTGATCTGTTTGTTTCATAACAAGCAATTCATTTAAGCAAACACATCGAAATTATCATTCACGTAGCGATAACACACCGTCATTATAGATTACACGCGGCAGGTACATGTGTGCGCGGTTCTGTGCTACTCCTCCGCAGTCCCGACAGCTTTCATCGCTCGCATTCCTCACCTACATATATATAGAAAAACCGTCAGTAACGAGTGTTACCGGCCCGGAAAATAACTAATATCAATCTGGCACAGGAGAGCAAACTCTCCTGTTGAATGAAAACCATATACTTCCTCAAGAACTCTCATCAGGGCACATATGGGAGCCGTCGCTATCAGGCCGTCGCCCTCGAGTCGACAGACGTCCCCTTTCTTTCTCATTCTCATACGTTGGCCATTTCTCTATCGCTTCTCGCATCAAATCTCATTCCTTTTCGCCCTCTGCACCTTCCATATTACTCCTGGCCTTGAGCACGAAGGCCGAGCACTCTCAGGCAGTCGCCTTTAGTACCCTTTGAACCACAAGTCTAGACATGCGCTGCATTGCAGTACCCGTAAACCTCCACACTTCTCCGGGTTTGAGGAACTCAAAGGTGGAGTTGTCCGGATCCTTCGGGAACGAAGTGGGTTCTCCCAGCTCCAGAGCCCGCTCTTCCGAGCACACGCCCTATCTGAAGGCGTGGCCGTCAGTAACCCTCATTCCATCTCTCACCGAAAACGCGAAAACTATATATATATAGGCCTGGGTTGGGATTTATACAATAGGCCTGAAGGCATCGTGAGCTGGATCTGAAGTTCGAAAACAAACTCGAGGGATCTCATCCTCGAGGGTTATTAATCCGAAAAGAACCGTTGGCTAAATGGCCCGAGTTAAGTGGGATCCGATAAAGTGCCACTTAACTCGTCCTGCACATGATAAATCAAATACACAATAGAGTAGCGTAAAAATCAGAGAACGAGTCCTAAACGGACCTGGTAGAAGCTCCAAACGGGTCCACGCGCCTAGGCGGCAAGCTCCTACACCGTACCTACACAATCAAGCTAAAAACTAACGCCCGCATGATGAATCACACATCCTATAGCATGCACACACAATCAACACAATCACGCATCAATCAACACACATCAACCTATATCAATTCTAGCAAGTCTACTTAGGCTAGTTTGCATTAGATCATGATCATTACCTAGTTACCCTAATTAGTTTCTTAGCCTCCATTTTTAACACCACTCAATCAAACAAATTTCATATTTTATCCTTAATCAAATCTACATTTATATATATTATTATAACACACAATTCACCAATCCTAGCATGCAATTCTAATAATCAATACTTTCAAATAATTAAGTTAAAATAAATTATACCTCGCGTCGTCGAAAATCGGCGACGGCTAGGGTTTCCGTTTCGTGGCTCGAAACTCGAATTCGGCACCTAGCGGCGTCCGAAGTCCGATCAGATTGGACCGGGTGCGTTCGGCGGATGATCCGGCGAATTTCCCACGAATCCAATTTTCTGGCGGTTCCGGCGGTTTTCCGGCGAGTGTCGGCAGTTTTCCGGCGGATTCCGGCAGTTTCCGGCGATGTTTCGGGACGGGGCAATCAGGGGGTCTATCGGCACCAGCTCGACGAGCTTGGTCCAATGGTGGTGTCAAACAGGGTAGCCGGGGCGGCGATGGCTGTCGGTGACGGCGTTGAAAATGGGCGACGGCGGCGGCGTGCTCCGATCGGGGCTACGGCCGGCCTCGACGGCGGTCGGGATGATGGGGGAAACGTCGGCGACGGCGAGGGGTGGTCGTCGGGGTCACAGCGGCGGCGGCGCGGCCCGGACGGCGGCGAATCGACGAGGGAGGGCGTCGCGGCTTGTGGGGCGATTCCGGCGTCGTGGCGGCGAGACGGTGGCCGGGGTGGGTCGTGGCGGCACGGCGACGGCACGGCGGAGCGGGGCGGCGTTGATCGGCGGCAGCGCGGCGTCGACAGCGGCGGCGGCGGCGACGAGCACAAGGCGGCGAGGGTTTTGGGAGGGTAGGTGTCGGGAGGGAGAAAAATACCCTCAATGGCAAACTCGTAAATAAGTATTGACTCGATTCCTACTCGAGTCAAAATAATAACTAGTTCGCAATAAATTCTAAAAAAATCTAGAAAAATATGGGAAAAATCCCGTAAAATCAGACGAACACAGCAACATCCAAATGATATGTTCTATAACTAATAACCCACCCAAACTCCCTATATCGCATCCTAATTCGTCATTCGGCCCTAAAAATATTCTACGATCAAATAAAATAACAATCAATACTGCATACCTCCATATACTTGATAACCCATTTTTCATCATCTTTTTGACGTTATCATCGTATACTTGAGCATACATGACCCTCATCGCTCATAACTCACAGCTGGCCTCAACTCAGCTCGCGGTCCATGAAGCTGACTCGACTCGAACCGACTGGTTTGCTCCCGTAAAACTCTGACTCGAGTCACGGGTTTTACAATATTTCTACTACATATCTACTCCCAAATTTTTGGGTGATGTTGGTGGGAAACAACATAATGTCTCGGTGAAATTTCACAACCAAAAAACTCGACCAATGGATTTACATCCCAAGCTAGAGAACTAGAATTTCACCTAGCCTTGCTGCGCACTTGTAACAACCCGCCCAAAAACACGAGGAGACCTATATTAAAAGGGATTACTCATGTCAATTTTTTATTATTTCAATTATTTTATTATATGAGCCTATGCTAAGCTCCCTTCCATTAGGTGTGGCCTACCCTTCTGGCTATTCTCCCTTACATATACATATACATCACGGGCCTAATCCATGCATACCGATATTGCCCAGACCCACCCTCTCGGTATCACAAGCCATAATAGGTCCTCTGACACCCCCTTTCCATATTGGGGCAGATTAATTCAATATAATCATAATCTTTTTATCGATTGTGTTGGGCTAGATTAACTCATTGACCACACTTTTACGCATAGCGCGACTCGGTCGAGTCCGGACCTCATACCTATTGAGACTTCAATTTACTACTACAAATTCTCAATCATTATACGGACCTGGAAGTTTGTTGAGGCACCCGAAACTATCACACACGGTCCTCATGTGATAAGGTAAAATTATACAAAAGTATAATTTTATACTACATGAATGCATGCAATGAAATGACTTAACTATATTATGATTAAAAGTTAACAAAATAAAGCATGTCGCATTAAACAATATTAAACTATAAATTTCAACATTTACAACAAGTCTAGTGAGATAATTAATTATTCACATTATGCAATTGTATAAGTTCAACCTTAAAAGATTTAAATTAATCATTCAACTCACAATTCACAATTAGCCATCGATAAATAATTACCAACTTAATAGTACGTATTTAATTACTATATATATATATATATATATATATATAGAGCCCGTTTTAACTGTAGCTCAAGCACAGAGTAAGTTACCTGTGCTTGAGCCATCCAGCCGTTGGATTCAAATCCAACGGCTGGATAAAAAAAAAAAAAAGGTTGGGCGGCGCGCCGCCGACCCGGCCGACCCGACGCTCGCGGCGACACCCTCCCCCCACCACCGGCGGCGACGGGGCGGCGGATCTAGCCGCCCCGCCGCTTCCCCTGCCGGCCAGCCGCCCCGCCGCGCCACCCCCTCCCCCCCGTCCCCCGTCCCCCGCCCGCCACCCCGCCGCGCCCCGCCCCCCTCCCCCCGTCCCCCATCCCCCGCCCGCCACCCCGCCGCGCCCCGCCGCCCCGTCCCCCGTCCCCCGCCCGACCGCCGCGCCCCCGCCCTCCACCCCGCCGCGCCCGCCCCCGCCCCCCGCCCGCCCGCCGTCCCCCGCCCGCCACCCCGCCGCGCCACGCCCCCCCCCCCCGTCCCCCGCCCGCCACCCCGCCGCGCCGCGCCCCCGGACCAACCCCGTCCCCCCGCGCCGCGCCCCCGTCCCCCGGACCACCCCGCCCGCCACCCGCGCCGCGCCCGCCAACCCCGCCACCCCGCCACCCCGCCGCCCCCCCGGCCGTCGCTGTGGCCGGGCACCGCACTCCGCCGTCGCTGCTGCGGCGGCGCCGGCGGCCTCCCCTTTTCATTTTTTTGATCTTGGCCGTTGGATGCTAATCCAACGGCCAAGATCAAACTTGAGCACAGGCAGCTTGCCTGTGCTCAAGCATAGGAAACATATTTCCATATATATATATATATATATATATATATATTCCTTCATTTCAAAATATTCATTTTACATATGAAAAAGATGTCAACTTACTCTTATAATCACTTAAGGATCTTATTTTTAATTTATTGATTAACAACATTTAATATGCCACAAATACTAATTAACAATACTGTAATTGACTATGAGATTAATGTTTTTACAGATTACTCCACAATCATATGATTATTATTAATATACTAAATTACTAATTTTCAATACTTCAATTAATTAATAATAACAACCCATTATTTGCAGTAGGCTAGTATACCCTATTATTTCATTAATGTTATTTGTCAAGAGAATAGAACATATGCCATACGAATAAATAATTTTCGTATAACAATAATACACAATAAATATTTTTATCAATCGACAATCATTTTAGAAGTAAATTTAGTAGCCTATAATATTATTAGTCAAAACTTAGTGCAATCAACTATATAATTTACTTCATTAATTAAAGTAACAACATTTTTTATCATAAACTCTTTTATAGGTGATCAAATATATCATACTTATTATTTTACGATAATTAATCATTCATATTTTAATTTACTATATAAAGTCCATCACATTAGATTTTGATTACAATCACATCATTATGAAATATACTAATAGTAATATATTAAAATTTAATATTTCTAATCATTATCCAACGACATATTATATTATCATATCTTGCTGTTTAATATAATTTATATTGAAGTTCAAGAATAACACTTGTAAATTTTGTTTTAAATTACTAATATGATCAAGGTTCAAACTTTATTTATTTCAAGCATGTTTGGAACGTTTAATGATTGTGATTATCCAACCATTATATTTTAATAGCCCATTTGAATTATTAATCTATTAATTAATGTTCATTTTTACACCTCATATCCCTCTAATGGTAATTCTTCTAATATATCTAAATGAATTATTATTTTATTATTATTGTTATTATTATTATTATTGTCATTAATTACCCAAACAGTAGCAAAAGCAACCACATTAATTGATCTTCACTATGAATAACCAAGACAAAACCATGATGAGGAGATGCATGCAGCAAAATGACAACCACAACATGCTCGACCTCGCTACAAGGGTATGCAAAACACAAAAAAAACATTTAATATATATAGCAGGTGCTAAGACCAAATCTAATTGTACCCAAGATGTTATTTATACATAAAAACAGTAAAATACATATCCTATATGCAAGAAATATGATGAACAAGGGAGGAAAAGAAAGAAAAGAACTTATAGAGAAAAAGGATGGACTCCGATGGAGAAAAAATAAAGATGAGAAAAAATAAAGTTTGAGGGACAATACACATTCAACAGTTTTTCGCTGATTCGATCACATGGATACACGATCGACTGATGCTCTCAAGGAGAGGGTCGCACGGCTGGAGGTGTTGGTTGGAGGGCCGACCAATGTTGAGGATAATAATCACACGGTGTTTAATCGGTTGGAAACCCTAGCTAAAGTGTTCGAGCGGGTTGCTGACGCACCAGAATCTAGTGCAATGCGTGATGATGGAATGGCTGAGATAGTGGATAATCGCAGGGCAGGTTTGGTGGAAATTCGTTCAGATATGGCTCTTCTGAAGCGGGCGGTACTCAACCAGCCTCAGCACATTGTTGCTGACGAGGGCGGTACTCAACCAGCCTCAGCACATTGTTGCTGACCAGGTAGCCGATGTCCCAGGAAGGCTTAATGTGCCGGAGCCAACGAAGTTCAGTGGAATCTGATCATCAAAAGATCTGGAGAAATTCATTTGGGAGATGCAAGAATATTTTCGAGCTACCGGGATTCCTACTCATAAGCAAGTTTTGATGGCCAGTATGTTTCTAACTGGTGACGCCAAATTGTGGTGGCGGACACGCACTGAGCACTACGAGAAGGCAGGATGTCCTATGATTGAGACTTGGGGGAATATGAGGGAAGAACTTAGGAATCAGTTTTGCCTACCAATACAGCTTGGATAGCGAGGGAGGCTTTGAAGAAGCTTCGGCAAACTGGAGCAGTGCGTGAATACGTCAAGCAGTTGAGCTCATGTCTTTTGCATATTCAGGCATGTCAGAAAGCGATAAACTCTTCAACTTTGTGTCTGGATTGCAACATTGGGCACAGGTGGAGTTGAAACGGCAAAAGGTGCAGGACTTGCAGACCGCATTAGGTGCAGCCGATGCCCTAGTAGACTTGAAGACTGCTACTGGTCCGGGTGGAGGGGACCGAGTTTCCAAGGAAGGCAAGGTGGTGGGGAGTGACGGGAGATCATTCAAGCCGAGACCAAAGGAGAGAAAGAGAGTTTTTCCTAGGGCCGAACCAGGAAATTCCCGGGTTGGTGAAGTGAGGCAGTTGCAGTGTTTCACATGTGGTGGACCTCATAAGGCTAAGGAGTGCTCGAATAATCCGAAAGGGAAGATGGTGGCGATGCAGGTCGAGGAAAGTTCTGATTCAGATGAGCCAACTCATATGTCGACGTTACAGATGATAGGAGCTATGAGGGTGAACAGCCTAAACGGAGGAGTTTGGGGCTGATGTATGTTCCAGTGA
>JAURVB010005545.1:0-11819 GCA_033002965.1 Piper betle
TTTTTATGTTCGTGCCTTTGATTTCGATTATCGTCGTGTCTTCGATTTTGTATGAAATTTTCAATCTTGTAGTTGTAGCTAAAAGATTCATTTTGTGCTGGTATTGGGTAGTTGAGCTTATGTGGATTAGATTGTTATTTGTTATTGATGAAAGTGAAGATGATTCTTTGAATGTGCATTTTTGTTAGCAGTTAAAAATCACTTCTATGTGCTTATGTAGATCAACATGTGGATTTTATTCCGTGCGGGATGTAATTGGAGATGCTTTTTGTGTGTGCTACGTTGCTATTAGTTGAATTGTCATTGATTGCGCTTATGTATTTTAAATTGTATTTGTTATATTTGATTGATGTAATCAATGATGATTTTTGAAATGTGCATTTTGTGTATGGGTTGAAGAAAACTATTTCTTCTGGAATTGGTTGGTTGGTCTTATGTAGGTGAGATTGTTTTTGTTGTTTCTTGTTCAGATTCATTGAATGTGCATTTTGGTTTCCATTAGAAAAAAAGCAGCATTCATTTCGGTTGATTTGGTTAGTTGAGCTCAAGTAGATTGACCTGTATTTGTTATATCTCGTGGTTGTAACTGAAGATGCTTCTTCAGATGTGCATTGTCAAAGATGGTTCTTTAAATGTGCATTGTCATCACCTGGTTAAGGGTAAAAAAATTATTTTTTGCAGGAATTGATTCGTTCAAGTCATGTAGATTAAATTGAATTTATTATTTCTTGTTGATGTTATTGAAGATGCTTCTTTGGATTCGCAATGTTGCCATTAGTCAAAAAAATCATTTCTACTTATAAATTTGACTCCCTGGGAACTTGTGTGTGTTTTTATGTGTATTAGGGACCTGTGACTGCATTATCTTTGCCTAAGCCTGTGAGTAATAGCTATACAAACTCTAACTTAATGTAGAATTACTCCTTCCCTGTCCGTCAAAAATCAATGAAGCGTGACAACCTGCAGGCTTTAAATGGTGGAAATGGGCCTCCACTTCATCAGGTCGAAGAAAACGAATCCAATTTATATAATCAGGAACAAGAAGCAGTGGATTCTGCACTACCATTCCAAGGAGTTGTTCTTAGTAGGACAAGCAGCACTGGCAATGATTGTCCTCGAGGCTCCTCTCGCAGGGGTAGTAATGGCCCTCATTTGCGTGGTAGGGGAGGACATTATAAAAATAATCAAAATAACCAGCTTGATCAGGACCGTGGAAGATGTGAGTGGAACCATCCTCGAAATTTTAGCGGTAGGGATGTCCACTTGCAGCAACAGCAATCGAGGCCTGTGCTAAGGAATTTTATAAGGCCTCCTCCTGATCGGTCCCCATGTATCACTTCTCCAGGGCCTTATATCTGTTCTTTAGGCATTCCTGGTAAGCTTTTTCCATATGCTAAATTACGAAGTTGTTTGAATTTCATTACATAGTACAATCTTCTTTGGTAATGATTTTAAATTCTTTCAGAAATACCTTCTCTGGTAAATTATGTGCATACCTCAACACCTGAACCTCTTGGATGCATTACTTTTATGCCTCCATCTCGCCCACCGCCATCATGTCCACCGACGTTTCTTTTCCCAGTTGTTGATCCGGGATTGCAAATTAGGCTGGTGAAGTAGATAGAGTACTATTTTAGGTACTGTTGTAGTTATCATTTCACTGGATGTAACTGGGTGTTTCTTCTAATCAATATTAATCGTTGTTGTCTATTTATTTTGGCAGTGCTGATAATCTGTGTAAGGATATATTCTTGCGCCAGAACATGGATGAGGAGGGCTGGGTTCCAATCTCTTTGATTGCTAGCTTTAATAGAGTGAGTATCTTTATTTAGTTGTTATGTTTTTTGTGAACCTGATTTGTTGTTTTAACAGTTTATCAAGCTTAATGTAGGTTTCTTAACATTTTTCTTTTTATAAATCAGTTCTTTTCTTCCCCAGAAGGTTTTTTTTTCGAATTTTAATTTTTTGGAGGAAAAAATTGACTTTACCGATTAACTTTGCCAAACTTTTCTCCTTTATATGTGTTCATGGTGGCCATTGCATCAGCTGAATTAATTTGCGTTCAGCTTTTGCTAGTTGAACAATGTCTTAGCGTTCAAAACAATGTTCTTTTCCACCAACCCACTCCAGATAATTGAGGTTGGGTTTGACCTGCATGTGTTTTTTTTCCATTTTAATTCTTTGACCTAAGATCTCCTGCAGTGTGTGATGTTAGTGAATATATTTTTTACCTTATATCATATTCTAGCCTCAACAACATACAAGTTATACACATCTATTAGCGTTCCTCAAATAGCAATCTTATCATGATGCTTTTCTATAATATATATTGCATAAAAAATGTCATATTACTTCAACCTATTTTCTGCTCATTTGAAGTTTATATTAGACTAAGCGCCCTGTGTAAACAGTTATTTTGTTTTTTTATTGATGATATTAATGGTGGTGATGATTACGTGAAACGAATTGGCAAATGATCAATGTTACTTGTCAGAAATGCTTCCGTATGAATTGAGTTTTTTTATGTTCTATACACTATATTGGTTTCATGGTTAAAATTGTAACATCAATGCACCAACACACTGACTAAATTGTCTCTGTTTGTACTTTCATTCTTTGATTATTCTGATTTGGCAGGGAGGATAGAGTTGAACAGGTTTTCTTTTTACTTTATTTTTGTATTCTAGTTTCCATTATTGGTTGGACTTTGGTTTGGCATATCAATGAGGAATTGGTAGATTTTTACTATCTCACAGGTTTCATGACTGTTTACTGCATTCTACTTTGATTACTGCCTATTTTCTATTTTTTGAAGTGCTATAAATATCAACCTCATAGTAGATGTAGGTAATCCGTAATTTATTATGACTGTGAAAATTTCCAGTTAAACAAATTGCGACAAACATTTCGGTTATATTGGATGCGTTGCAGATTTCAACTGAAGTTGAAGTGCAGGTAACAAGCTTTCTAAACGACTGTGTCAGTTTAGTAAATTGGGGCTGAGAGTTTGTTTTTCTGTTTATTGTGGTTGGTTTCATCTCAAATTTTAATTTTATGTCCTTATTTCACTCAATATAAGGAAGAAAACACTCTCAACTAAAAATGATTACCTATTCTCCTATGTTTTTGCATCATTATTGCTGGCTTCATGATAGCTATAAAAACAAATATGTTACTCAATGATTAAAGTTGGCAACACATTAAATTGTGCAGTAGCTAGAAGTCAATTTATTTGCAGCATTATATAATAAATTAAGATGAGCGGCAAGCACATTTCATTGGACAATGAATTGCTTGCCTTAAGTGGTATCATTGTTTGTATTTTGGAAGAATAGAAATATTCATCATTATTTTTCATTTGCAGGGTGGCATAGTGAGGAAAAGCAGTGATTGGATGAATTGGCCTCTCCCACCTAATACAGTCCCTCCTGCTCCCGGTCCAATCCCTCCGGTACCATCAGGTTATGATACATTGGTGACTAGATTTGATAGTTTCACATTGGATGGAAGTAGTATTCATGCTGAGAACATGGAAGGAAATCTAGTGGATGCTAATACTAGTGTTCTACTTAGTAGAACATCTTCCGAAGATAGTAATCATTCTTTTCACAACTATGAAGGGGCTAGCAGAGGATCTACACAAGCTACTGATGCTTCTCTGACTAGCGGACGATTAAACAAGACTGACTCTTACTGAGGTAGATTCATTTTGGAAAAAGAATGCATTCTGTCGACAGCAAGTGCAAGTAATGCGGTGGATGCTAATTCTCTGGTGGATGTGTAATCCAAAGGAAGGCAGCTAAATTAAAATTTTAAAGAAAAAGATACATAAATTATATACATGGAATAAGATTACAATGGCAAAGAAACTTAGTAATTATGAACGCTTGTTGGTTGATGGGATGTGTAGAGTTATACTTGGTTTATGAATTGAGGGGATTGAAATTGGCTTTTGCGTCTTTGGTCTTAATTATAAACTCCCTTCTTTTTGCTACATGTTTCTATTCTAATAGTTCTCTTGTTATATTTTTGTCAAGAGATATATAATTTAGTATTTTATCAGAGGTTGATACTTATTTTCATTGTGTTATTTGCTTTGGATTTGGCTTTGGATCGTGTGTGTGTGGTCTTATATATATACGTTGAATTTGGATTTGCATGCTGGAAACAGCTTTTTGGGTACATTTAGGATCAACTCCAATGGAAATATCAAACTATATTCATCCTGACGTCGCTACATTCTCGACCCGATTATTTTTAGGAGATTTTGTTAGTTGTGGTGTAAGTTAAAAGCAATACCCATCACAATTGGTGAGTAGAGAACTTGAACTAACAGACATTGTTGGTTCTGTTCACTTCCCCCTTCGGCTTTAATATCACCAAGTTTTGTTATTGTTGGTTCTGTTCACTTCCCCCTTCGGCTTTAATATCACCGAGTTTTGTTATTGCATTCATTTTTTCCTGAATCTAGTAGCAGTTCTATTTTTCACACTCGGTCTTGACAACAATTCAGATATTACCCGCCATGAGTAGAGAACTAAGTGAAAAGTAACATCGGTTGCAATTAGTGAGTAGAGAACTTGAACTGACGTAAATTGTTGATTCTAGTTTCTACCTCCCCTTCGGCTTTAACATCACCAAGTTTCATTATTGCAATCATTTTTTCGGAATCTAGCAGTAGTTCTATTTCTCGCATCAGGTCTTGACAACAATTCACATACTACCCGCCATGAGAAACAATCAGGCGACCTAACTTGACAAGGGTAGCTAGTCATTGTTGAATAAAAGAAAGTTCTTTAAATGTTCAATGGATGCCAATTGCAAAATAAGTGATCTCTTCCCATATGGGCTCCTACAATCACAATAACCAAAATACAATAAGACCACAACTAGACCTTTTTTTAAAAAGAAACATTCAATCATACTCTTCTTCTGCCCTACTAATATCACATAATTTCAGAAACATGGTCACTAAAGGAGTGGTATAAAAAATATATAAACCCAGCCCCCCAAGTTGGGTATAAGAGAGAAACAAATAAAAAAATGAATATTGAGCCGATCTTCCTAGACGGCCCACTCAATAACTTCTGGCTTGTTTCATCTCCAATTTTGTGAGCACCGAATTTGCTTTGTTGGCTGATGAATTTGAGGGGATTGAAATTGTCTTTTGCATCTTTGGTCTTAATTATAAACTCCCTTCTTTTGCTACATGTTTCTATTCTAATAATTCTCTTGTTACATTTTCTTCAAGAGATATATAATTTAGTATTTTATCATAGGGATACTTATTTTCATTGTGTTATTTGCTTTGGATTTGGCTTTTCGTGTATTTCGTGTTGTGTGTGGTCTTATATATATACATTGAACTTGGATTTGCATGCAGGAATATTGGTGTATTATTTGTTCATTTCTGGATCAATCACAGTGATTGTGTGTTGCATACCTTGTCTACTAACCTTTCTACTAGGTCTACTAACCAAATCATGTCTACCCGATTTTTTAGGATATTTGATTGTAAAGGAGATTTTGTTAGTTGTGCTGTAAGTTAAAAGCAACATCTATTGCAATTAGTGAGTAGAGAATTTGGACTAACGGGCATTGTTGGTTCTGTTCTGTACCTCCCCTTAATATCACCAAGTTTTGTTATTGCCATCATTTTTTCCTGAATCTAACAGTTGTTCTATTTCTCACACTTGGTCTTGACAATAATTCAGATGCTACCCGCCATGAGAAACGATCAGGCGACCTAACTTGAACAGGGTAGCTAGCCAGTGTTGAATAAGAAGAAAGTTTTTTAAATGTTCAATGGATGCCAATTTCAAAATAAGATCATCTCTTCCCGTAGACCTCTACAATTCTGAATCACATGGGTTCCTGCAATCACAATAACCAAAATAAAATAAGACCACAATTAGGCCTTTTTTAAATAGAAACCTTCAATCATACTCTTCCGTTGCCCTACTAATATCACATAATTTCAGTAACATGGTCACTAAGGGAGTGGAATGAAAAATATATAAACTCAGCCCCCAAGTTGGGTATAAGAAAGCAACAAATAAAAAAAATACGATTTGAAAATGCTCCCTCATAAGATAAAAGGTTCATTACTATCACACATCTCAGCATTAGCATGGTCGTAAAAGCATCATTGGGAGCTAGCAGAACAAACAAAGACAGTAATGAATGAAAACTAAATAACTGGATATCCAAAAAGCTTAATCAGGAAAAAAAGAAGGAAAAAAAAGAAAAAAGAAAAAGAAAGAAAGAAAGAACAAAGAAAAAAGAAAAAAAGAAGTGAAACTCAAGCTCAGATGATATATATGTCACTTTTCCCTGACCTCAAAGACAAGGTCTCATAATGAGCAGGGTATGAAAGTATCTTCACAGCCTACGAATAAAGAAATTAAGACAAAAAGGATCAAATAAGCTAGTGGGGGCTAATTGACAAAACATTAAAACTAAATTCACAGATTATAGTTGACACATTCATGCATTGCATACAACATTGCCTTCCTTCAAACAGAGAGCCTCATAATTAAAGGTACAACACTGACACCATATTTCTCACATTAACAAGGTTCTATAAACAATGAAGCCCACACAACAATCAGATCTAGCAAGCAAAACAAAACCATATGATTCTAATCACCCTACAGAAATGGGAAATTAAGCTCAGATCGTATAAATAAACTTCTTTTCCCTGACCATACGATGCAGGTCTCATAGACTGGGTATTAATGTATCATCATCGCTTACATACAATGCATGAAAAAATAAATAAAAAAGCTATGAAGAACAATACAATTAGCTCTCTGAAAACAGAACAGGTACTCAACACGCCTTTTCCCTTAATAGAAAATCAATAGGTTTAAAAGAGCTTCCTCAGAAGATAAAAATTACAATTACATCACACAACTCAGCATTAGCATGGCTTTAGAAACGCCACTGGAAGCCACCATAAAACAAATCCAGCATCCAAAGCAAATCCGAATACTGAAAACATTTACCAATACCAATACAAAAAGATAAAAAAACAAGCAACAGGGCATTATTTACATCATGTTCCAAAGGTCATGGACTAGAAATTTTCTTCAAGAAAAAATCAGGACACGGATCAGAGTTAAAATTTCCTTCAATCTATCAAAATCAGCGAGCATAATTCCAGTTCATTTGCAATCAGGTCTTGAAACAAGCTCATAAATATCAATTCATACAAAATTTACACTCTGCTAATTTATTATCAAAAACATCCAATTCCAAACATAGGCACTAACCAAGCCAAGATTGTTATTAAATAAACAGGTCAAATATATATTGATGAAACAGATAAAAAGTTATAAACAACAATATACAACTATAATATCCAATACAAACAACAATTGAAAGGTATAAGAACCTAAACATCACCATTTTAACACGAATAAAATGAACGACCAAGCCCTTGAGAACAACAAATTTAGACAAGCTCCTCAATAATAAAAAACAAAGTCTTCTCAGTATCAACGGTTTATGGATTCAAACTTCTCCAAACAAATAACCATAATAACCAATCCATACAAAATTCTAGTCAATACCCACCTAATATTTAAGCAAAAATTAGACAATCCATACAAAAAGAACACACCATTTCACCCTTTAGAAATCCTAAATAGCCCAGAAGAAATTCTTCAAATTTTAACCTTTTCCCTATTCTCATCAAAAATCACAGTTGGCATTCAAACAGAAATCAAATGACTAGGGCAACTCACACCCTTTTTGTTAAGGGTGGATTGACAGTTGACACAAAGTTCTCCATAAACCAAAAAATAACACCGCAAAGTCGAACCACTTCAGAAACCAAGTCAATACACAGCTGATATTCAAGTAAACATCCCATAATTCAGACCAAACAGCAAAAAAAATAGACCATTTCATCCCTGATAACAGTACTAAATTGTTATAAACTCCTAAATAATCCAGAAAAAAAATTAAATTAAATCAACAAAGTTCAATCATTTCCTAATTCTCGGCCATGCACAGATGATATTTAAGCTAAAACGAGACAATTCAGACAAAAAAAAAACAGGCAACACCATCACATTTCATCCAAACACCTAAACAATTATGAACAAAAAAATTCCTTAAGGATAACCATTTCCTAATTTCCTTCAATCCAAAAGCTGATATTCAAGCTAAAGCCACACAATTCAGACAAAACGTTCACCCAATTCAATTAAATTAACACACTTCCCCCCCCATCAAAGTCGAGTCTTTTTTTAAAAAAAAAACCACGCCTCTATAACACCCAATCCAGGCATAAACCCAACAATCCAGACAAAAAGATCTCACCTTTATCAAAGTAGACACCCCACCACTCCCGCCCACCTCGGCCGCCGGCGCCGGCGTCGAGCTGGGAACGGCTCGCCACAGCTCTCACCGGCGAAACAGACCGGAAACCTCCGAAACGTAGCCGAAATGGACGACGAGAACGGCCGGTCGGAGACGAATGACGGGGCAGGGAGTGACGGAGTGGAGCAGAGGCGGAGGAGGAGACGGGCGGAGGCGCGGCGGGGGAGGAGGAGGGGCTTGGGGGAGAGAGGGAGGAGTAGATGAGCCTCTCCCCCCTCTCTGGCGAAAAACGGGCTAAGTTTTTCAATAATAAATAATAGTATGTAAATACATATATAAAAACAGTAAAAGTTCAAATTTAGTATACATTGTTATATAACAAAATTTTATTTGACAATATAATCATAAAAATATATTAATATTTTTAAATTTTAATTTAAGTATAATTATAAACTAATATTTTCTTAAGAATAATTATAATTTTAAATTAAATAAGTAAGAAAGGCCCACAAAATTATTGTAGAGCACGACGAGAGGAAAAAAGAAATCTCGGACAATTTAATGTAAGAGAGTAGATAATAATAATTTTGAATTAAGTAAGTATTAAAGAGCATATAAATTTATTTTAGAGTCAAAATCAATCACGATTTAAGAAAGACTCAAACATAATTGGATGGCCTAGATCACAATGTTGAGTTTAGAAATTTTTTGGGTGTAGGTAACGGCCCTCAATTTTGTTTTATAAATATTTAAATAATTAAAAATTAGTTAAACAATAAGCACACTTGTGATGCTTATGTGTTCACCATTAACGGCAGGAGCTAGCAAGTCTTGGCTTGTTCCTACCTCTACCCACAACAAGTCTTTTTTTTTAAAAAAAGTCGATGGATCCAATCTATTGTACAAGATTTGGCTGCTCTTCACCGAATTAAGTCATGAGGCATTCAAATTCAGTTGGCCATCCATTGGATCCGGCCACCGCAAATGAATGTTGGCCAGATCCGGTCGATTGCACTGGATCTGGCTACTCTTCGGCCAAATCAAGTCCGAAGGCATCCAAATTCAGCCAACCCTCAATTGAATTTGGCCCTTGCTAATGAAATTATGCCACATCCCACCCTCGATGACCAAATACATTCGAGTATAACCAGATATGGCCACCCTACTATATCTAGTTTGGGGATAGCCAAATTTGGTCACCGATTACCTCTTTTTTAACTAAAAGATTTAGATTGTCTTTATGATCATAAGTTTTATTGTCACAATCATAGAAAACCTGGGGAAAAATTATCAAATAAAGGGTGCTTTATCTTTCTTTAAAATGACACAAATGCTGTGTAAAAATATAATAGTAGAGTAGTGGGCTTTCGCTTATTGCTTGATTGTATTTGGCCTCATGCACATGTGGTGGACTTGAATGTGCAAAAGGTAGCGACCGAATTATAATAAAAAATTTCTCCATAGTCACTCCTATTGCTTTTTTTTGTCAAAATTGGCAATCAAATTATATCACAATTCACAAACATTTAGAACTTTAGACAAATTCCAAATCCCAATTTTATTGTAGATATCAAACTTTTACACAATTTAATCCTGATTTGGAACTATTGGGCAAGTTATTATCAAATTCACTTGATGAAACACATAATCAATATTTTGAATCAAACATTTGGACGTCTATATATATATTTATCATACCAAGTAAATATCAACTAGCTCTTATTATTTAATTAAAATTATCTCAGAATTTTTTACTCAAACTTATCACACTCAGAAATTTGAATTAAATAGGGTAGACTTAAATATGTAATAAAATAATATTATTATTATTTTGACAAATAATAATAATCATAATAATAATAATAATAATTTTTTAATCCGATGAAACTAAGGGATAGGCACGGGATAAAGTAGAAAAAAATGCTTTCTTTCTATAAGATTGGCAAATTTGGCCCATTCCAACAAAATGCGACCCATGTAAGGGGAGAATTTGCTGTGATTGGAGCTTTGGTCTTGTTAAACTGCAATAGCAATGATGGACAGACAACCAATGCATTATGAGAGGCCGGAATCAAGACTGGTATCCATTCAAAGTTCATTTTTGAGACAATTGTGAGGCAAAAAGACATTTTTGTGGCCGACCTTGCAAGCAATCAGAACGAAGAGGCTGCTTTGGACGGCTTCGGAAGCTCATTGATTTTATCAAAATTAGCATACTCGGCAAATGTCAATCATCGCTTTTCTGTTGTAGCGGTGCCGGTGGGTGTTTGGTACGAAGATATAGAAATGGGTTCCAAACTACCACAGGGTAAACACTTCATTGCTGTGATAATTTTTGGAAAAAGTTGTTTTAATGTATAATTTATATATATAGTTGGCAGATATTATCATGTTGAGGTTCTATAATATAATGATTTAAATTCAAAGCTATGCTTATTACTTTGTTCTGCATTCTGATTAAGTAAATTAAAAATACTTGAGGGGAGGGTAATAGAAAACTGTGCACCTTTTTGCAGGAATTATTCATTGGAATGATTCTTTGTCGTCATTTTTATTAGGTAGTTTTGTTAGGCTATATATACGAGTTTTTCATCATTATAAACATTAGATTTTGATGAATGAAAAAATGTAGTTTTGGTGGATTCTAAGTTTTATCTCCTCATTTTCCAAAATTTTTCGTGAAAATTGAGACAAAATCTACCCCAAATCTACAGAAAATCTCAAATAGTGAACCATTTATTGATCCAAAATTCCCAATTATACAACCAGAAAAGCCAAATCAAAGCAAGTATCTAATAGTTCAGATATAAACGCTTAAAAAGATATCACCATAACATAGTCCATCAACATGTAAAACATCACCATTTTAGCACGAATAAAATGAACGACCAAGCCCTTGAGAACAACAAATTTAGACAAGCTCCTCAATAATAAAAAACAAAGTCTTCTAAGTTCAACGGTTTATGGATTCAAACTTCTCCAAACAAATAACCATAATAACCAATCCATACAAAATTATAGTCAATACCCAACTAATATTTAAGCAAAAATTAGACAATCCAGACAAAAAGAACACATCATTTCACCCTTTAGATATCTTAAATAGCCCAGGAGAAATTCTTTAAATTTGAACCTTTTCCGCTGACATTCAAGCAGAAATCAAATAACTAGGACCAAAAAGCTCACGCCATTTTGTTAAGGGTGGATTGACAGTTTACACAAAGTTCTCCATAAACCAAAAAATAACACCGCAAAGTCAAACCACTTCAGAAACCAAGTCAATACGCAGCTGATATTCAAGTAAACATCCCACAATTATGACCAAAAAGTAAAAAAAGATAGACCATTTCATCCCTTGATAACAGTACTAAATTGTTATAAACTCCTAAATAATCCAGAAAAAAATTAAATTAAATCAACAAAATTGTAACCATTTCCTAATTCTCATCAATGCACAAATGATATTTAAGCTAAAACCAGACAATTCAAAC